>PVJL010008095.1:0-70248 GCA_004026885.1 Lyroderma lyra | reverse complement strand
AGTGTGGAGGTTCCTCAGAAAATTGGGAATGGAGCTACCATTTGACCCAGCAATCCCCCTTCTGGGGATCTACCCAAAGAACTTGAAAACCTTTGTCCGCAAAGACTTATGTACCCCAATGTTCATTGCAGCACTGTTCACAGTGGCCAAAACATGGAAACAACCAAAGTCCCTGCGACAGATGACTGGATAAAGAAGCTGTGGTACATATACACAATGGAATATTACTCAGCTGTAAGAAAAGATAAAATATTGCCATTTGCAACAAAATGGATGGACTTGGAGATCATCATGCTAAGTGAAATAAGCCAGACAGAGAAAACAAAGAACTGCATGATTTCACTCATAAGCGGAATATAAAACTGAAAGCAAAGAAAAAAAGAAATGAACAAACAAATAACCCATGGACACAATCAATAGTTTCATGTTTATTTGGGGATGCGTGGTTTAGGGAGGGGAGAAAGTGGAGGTGGTGGGAGAGGATGGGGCAAGCTAAATATGAGGTGATGAAAAGAGAAGTCACATTAGGTGGTGATCTTATTATACATCAAGTTGACAATGCACTGTAGAATTGTATGCCTGAAACCTATGTAATCCTTGCTAACAGATGTCACCCCAATAAGTCTAACAATAAAAATGAATCAAAAAAATAAAATGAAATAAAATAGAAAGCATAATGGCCTAAAACTTTGGATGTGTCTGTGTCTCAAATTATCGTTGACTACTCAGTGTGATCTCACAATGTGTAGAGAGAGAGAGTGACATTTCTTTTTCTGTTCCTTTCATTGTAATATCCCAAAATCTACAGGATAATGGACCCAACCCCATGATCTTATTTAATGATAATTATTTCCTACAAGTTCTTATCCCAGTACAGTCTAATATGTTCTAGGAATTCATCATGTAAATTATGGCTGGGGGTGGGGGGAGTACAATGTACTTCATAGCAAATTTTTCAGTATTAAATATCTGAAAAGAGGTTTAATAACAAGAAGAAAGTAAGTCATATTTCTTATTATCCTGGAAGAAAGACAGGTTTCAGAATGCAGAGCTTACATGATGTCCTCACACTTATGTCAGAGCCTCTCAGATGTGATTTTGGACCTCATATCACAGTATATCCTGGTGGCAAAGAGAGATTCATCACCCCTACTCTGCTCTTCATCTTGGGAACAGAATTTTCATTTGTTGGCTTGTATTTAAGAACTGGGAGTTACTGTTCCTGCTGTAAGGCATCAGGTGCACCTGATTTGTCCTGCCAGGGAAAAAATATTGTTCCAAAATGTGACATCACCTGAAGATAACTGATTTCTTTACTCTTGCACTTTCTGAATTGTAGCTTCCTCAGAAGATCTTGAAATTACTAAGAGTTTCAGTTATTTCATGGTCAGTTATTTTGGCCCAGGTGCCAATTACACTTAATGAGGTTGGATTTTCACATCTAGTAACAAATCAAAGACCTTTGAGAATATAGCTGGTCTCTGAACCAACATGTAAAAGTCTTAAAATTCATCTCTCTCAATCTTATTTAAGATTTGGGAAAAATATGAATCAAATATGTCTTTTGAACCTATTAAAAAACTAAAATTAAAAGAAAAATCTTCCATCACAATAATTTGAGACACAGGCACATCCAAAGTTTCAGGCGATTCTGCTCACCTGAAACAGAAACTGCTAAAGCCACATGCTGGTAGGAGCACTTTTTCAGGGTGATTATTATAAGTGAATGAAATATGAGGGTAGATCTCTGAGAAAAAAAATTTTTGAAGCCACACTACATACTTCTGTGGACTTTTTCTTCAGAAACATAAAGCTTCACAAGGAAAACTAATATAATTCCCTTGATAGCCCTGGCATGGTGGAGCAGAGAATTAATCACTTCAAAACTACATAGAACCCATTTCAGCAGACTGCCCAGGGTAGTAACTCATCCAGAAACTTATTGTGCATGCTGCTGAATGAGAATTTTTCCTTATTACATACCTAAAAATGGGCATAGTTACCAGGGTTAGGAGAGTAAAAAAACTAGACTGTAAATGCTGTAGCCAGAGAATGATTAGTAACAGAAGAAATGAACTAATTATGGGTAGCTTTGTGGAGGTCATAACATTTACCCAGGATGAGAACCATACAGGTATTTAATCATAAAAACACACAATGGATACCCACAGATGAGCATGAGGCCAATATCATGATAATGAATAAAAATTAAAAGGGCGGTGTTATACAGATATTCTGACTAGAGTAATGTAGGCATGTCCAAAGCTAACAGCAAGACAAAATTGATGACATCGGAGAATTTTAAAATGTGAACCTACAGCTAGGAAACCAAGTCAGAATATTGTTCCCTGGGTCTCAGTCTTTTTTCTCCCTCCTTGGTTATCTCGTTCACTTGGGTCTTGTTGTATATTCTGGAATATATATGAGTGTTCAATGAGACAGAGATTCAGAAGAGATGCTGGTTTCTGCAGGAAACTGGCTATAGTAGCTGTGGGTTCACTTAGCTGTTCATCTTTCCTAATATTAGATGTTAGCTTCTGAGGTCCATAAAGCAGTTGGTCAGGCAAAAAGGTAAACACCCTGATGAAGTCTGATTATCAATGAACCCTGAGTCCATCATGGTGAGTTTGTCTGTAAGTAGGCTAGGTGTTTCAGACACTCTGTCAGAAGACAAGCTGATTTTGTTCACTTCCCCATTGCTTACCCGCCCACAAGGTGACTTGCCTGAACAGTCTTACCTGAGACAGCTAAGAATAGTTATTATTTCTGTGACTTATCAGCGTTATTTTTTTCATGCCACAGAAATGAATTATGCAAGAAACATCCAGTTGCTGGATCCAATTATCAAGGAAGAGAACTAGCTGTATTCTTACAATCCTCAGAGAAATTCTTATCCCTTCAAACCTGGCATTTGCATTTTTAAAACCTGCAAGAACAGGAAAACATAAGAGCATTTTCTCTATATGTGCATTAATTGTGGGTGTTTTTGACTAGCTTTCCAAAAAAGGTCTACACTCAGCACTAGAGACACTTTGGGGGCACCTCCCATGTGCTCACTGCAGTAAAAAGAGGCAAATTTACTGGCAATTTTCTTAAAAATTAGTCACAGTGTGGTTGCGTGTGCATGTGTGTACGTGTGTGTCCTTCTATAATTTATTGAATAATAGAAGTAGTGTGGGTTGTATGTCAATGCAAAGATTCCTAGAAATGACCTCTATCCAGTGGAACCTAAAGGAGATATAAAGGCACCAAAAAGTTTCTGGTATTGGGAGATTATCAACATTGCCAGTGCATCTAAAAGCCCCAGGAAAGGGGCATCTTCAGGGCGTATAAAACATTAATTGGAGACAGTGTGCAGAGTCCTTGGTGTTTAGTGAGGCCAATTCACTGTTTTCAGACATGAAGTTAATTGTGTATCAGAAGGAGCAATGTAAACACTGTAAACAGACATTTAATATTGGACTAGAAATGCTAAAGATCAATGCTTTGTGAGCCCAGATAAGATTTTTTTTGTCTGCAGGATGTAAGCTGGGCAACAGCGAAAACCCAGAATCAATGTAACATGTGCTGCAACCCAGTATCAGGTAGAAAGGGGGTTATAGAAGAGTTTTCTCTGAGAACCTGTGGCTTCCACTTTTCAGAAAAAATCTAAAGTAAGACTAGAACAAGAATTGCTAGAGTATTGTAATATATTCTCTTTAATAGGAACAAGGTGATAGAATAAAATATATAATAGGGTTTCAAAGACTTCAAAATCTCTTTATAGTAGCAATCTGGGTTACATGAATGGTTTCATTAATTCAAATAATCTAAACATTAGGACACCCACTGACCTCAACAATATAACATTCACTACCAAAGCCCAGAATAAGAGGTCTCAGTGTCATTCAAAGCAAATTTCAAAATAAGGCACATTTTGTGAAAACTAGTTTCTAATTGAAGAAGCTCTGCCTACACAGAGTTAAGACACCTGACAGGGGTCACATATCCTGCAACAATGATTAAAACTTGAACTTTCAGGCTTCCACTGAAAATGAGCAATGTCTCAACTATTTTTTCTCAGATGGGAAAAGCCTTCCTTTATAATGTATTCTGTTTATGAATATGTAAATGGTCTATGTACTTGGTTACATATGGACATATCTGTGCCCTGAGAGAATTGACTTACCTCACACCCTCCTTACAAAAATCCTGAGAGCATAACCCTCAACATGGACTGGAACTGGAAAAGTTTCTTTCTACTGAGAGTGGCTACAGGTAAGAAGTTTCTCAATCCATGCACTGATAGAGTACCAGGGTCAGTCAAGAAGGATTTTACCCCGTGCTCTCTTCTCTCCACAGGTGTTCATATTTATGTGTACATGGTGCAGTCTGTAGCTGCAGTGAGGGTGCCTGGGTCTTCAGTGAGGTTTTTCCACAAGGCTTCCAGATACACCTTTACAAATACTATATACAGTGAGTGTGATAGGTCACAGCACAAAAGTTTGAGTGGATAGGATGAATCCATTCTAATAATAATGGCACAAAGTATGCACTGAAGTTTCAGTACAGCGTCACTATTACCAGGGTTATCTCCATGAGCACAGCCTACATAAAACTTACATAAAGCTGAGCAGTTTGAGATCTGAAGACATAATCATATACAGTGTGATTACTCACATTCTGAGAGTGTCACAACTTCCGGAGGAGAAGGCAGCTTTGCAGTGATGAAAAGATGACAAGGATTGATGAGTCAGCTGACTAACACAGAGTCTGAAATCTGAGACAAGGAGATGCTCTCATGGGAAAATCAGTAACTCAAAGAAATGTTTAAAGTGTACAGATGTTCTACAAGAAAGATGCAGGAGAAGTCTTTCCTGACAGAACCTTATCATCAGGAATTGTCTCTGCAGAGGCCAATTTTGGTTCTTTTCATTCTCTGAGTGAGGGATGTTCATTAGGAATCATCTGGGAACACTTGGATAAAGGCAAATTCTGAGATAGGACTGTGCTGTCTTTCTACTAAGTTTTCTTACTTACACTTATTTATGAAAAACTAAATTGTGCTTAGGGATAATTAAATATATGAAAGTCAAGGATGAATTTTTACTTTGTAGTTACCCTAGAGCTCTACACACATCACATTCTGAGAGGACAACCATAATTCTTGGTATCAAACTTTCAGTGAAAAATGTGCCATTGTCAAGCACAGTGTAAGACACCTGTGCAAGAGAGGTTTTTTTTCCTGCAACGTTTTCCTCCAAAACCCTCTTTCACAGCCAGGAGGAAGTCATTCTTCATTAACGGTCATGGTTTTGTCTACTTCTCCTAAAGTCTTATCTCCCTCTGCCTTCTTCCAGTATAAAAACATGAGGTTAAATTAGGAGTCACAGAAATAAATCACAAAAATAACTTCATCTCATGATCCGAAATGAAGCAAGTATGCCAGAGTCCCTTCTTTCATATAACACTCACTGCTGAGTTTCTGAAGAGGCTTCTTCGCTCAAACCACAGCCCTGTGGGTGGCTGTTTCTGTAGCAGTACTTGTTGTCCTCACACCACAGTGAGTAGCATGGATAGACGGTGTAAGACTCACATTTCTTCTGTGTTACTTTCTGGTCAAAACTGCATCAAATTACCACACAATTGAGGCTAAAATTTACATACATTTATTTTGTCAGTTCAGGAAATTAAAAAAGTTTTACTAGATGATATCAAGGTGTTGGCAGAACCATACATGCACCAGAGAGTCTCAGGGAGGGCTATGGTTTTAATAAATGAGTCTAACCAAATTCATATGCTAAAATTATACCAATAAAAATGATAGTTTAAGAGGTGGTATTTTTTGGAGGTGTAAGATAATAAGAATGGATTCCTAATGTAAGGAAATAGTGACATTTTCAATGACTTTCCAAAGAGCTTGCTCGTCCCTTCCACTCTGTAAGTATACAGCAAGAAGGCACCAAATAAGGGCCATGAAATGAGCCCTCAACAATTGTTACAATGCTCATGTCCTGATTTGAAATTGCTGTATGAAGAGATGTAGAAATTAATTATTTTTTATGATAATCTACCTAAGATGTGTAATTTTTCAGAGTAGCCAGAATGAAATAAAAACAGTAAATCTGCTTATTTCTATATTATAGCTGTTAGAGGGATATTTTTAGCATCTTATTCTGTCTTCCTCCCACTATCCAGACAAAATAAACTTATCTTTTTCAATGATCAAATTGCTTTCATCTTCTACTGGAGTCTTATATCTTTCTGCCTCCTTGTGGTATGAACACTTGTGGTTAAATTAGGAGTCATTCAGAAAATCCACAAAAATATTTATGTCCCGTTTTACCTAAATAAACCTAGTATAACAGAGTCTCAATATTTTTTTAATACTCACAGGGTCCAAGTGTGATTCAGACAACCATAGTCTACTTGGAACATTTCAAATATTCATATTCATTCCACAAAAACTACACCTAGCACATCTCAACATTTCCCAAAATGCTAACATATTAAATAATAAAAAAAAAATCTAAAATTTATTTAAATACAACCATCTCAAAAGTTCCAATATAATTTCTAACTCAGGTATGAGTAACAATTTGGGTACAATTCACCCTGGGGTTAAATCCACATTATCAGCAGTCCTGTGACTCTAGAAGACAAGTTGTCTCCTTCTACAAAAATAAAAATGCAGGTCAGGCATAATAAGATAAAAGTTATGAACATTTCAATTCCAAGACAGGCAAAGTGAAAATGAGAAACCATTAGGATGAAAGAACTTTGACATCTATCTAAATAAGCTTCATTAGGTGTCAGGTCTTAAGTTTGAGCTTCTGTGGCTCATGCTCAACCTCTGGACCTGTGGCTCTGCCATGTGATCTACTTTTCTTTGTCCATTCACTCTGTTCTCAGGGGCCTGTAGTGGATGTAAAGCACTCTCATTAGTCAGTTTATCAACTGTTCCTGAATGCAGAATTAGTAGAGTTGAAAGCCTTTTTTCACTTGGTTCTTTCTTACGTAGAGTACAGTTTTTCCAACAATGGGTAAATGTGAATGGAAAGCTTAATCAAAACTACTGCAATAGGTGTATTAGAATGTTGCATCCAACACGACATGAGCATTGGGGACATGAGAAGGGCAGTGCAAAGTGTTAAAAGACAGTAGCCAAAACTATATTATAAGTGGGGTCAAGGGACTCCAGCATTGAGGACTGAAAGTCTAGAATCAGGCCAACGCATAGCTTTTATTGATGGACACACAAGGAAGTAAAACTGTTTTTTCCATGATCTGTGAGTTACGTTGCCTAGCAGCCTGCTTTTTCCAAAAGTCCCCATTGTGTTCCAACATGCATTGTGTTTCTATAAGAACATATAACCCCAAGGGTATATGTACCAAAACCATCCCAGGGGGTTGACCCAGTACTTAAGTTATTCTTGTTGGAGCATGACCGAATTGTTCTATCAGGTCACCATGGGAGCAACATGGAACACACGACATCCAGGATGGGGGACTGTGCCTCACCACTGTAGAGTCCAAGCTCTCTCCTAATAATCCCTATAGGACTGTGTCTGTCTTAGGTTGTTCCTCCCTTGAGGAATCTTACCCTTCATTGACTAACCAGCCATCCTCTGGGGCCATACAGGGTGATGTGAGGTATTCATTGCCCCCATGGCCTCCATGCTTAGCTCCTGTCCTAGGATATCATGAGGAGTGTATTAGGGGACAGATAGGTCAGTGGCTAGAAGGCAACATCAGGACAGTAGAGATGAACAGGGCCTCCCCTAAGTACAGCAAATACAGCAATATTTAGAGTCAGGAGCATAGAAAGGGGTCCGTTGATGGGAAATAACTAAGAGGAGACAGACTTTGATCAGAAGGTTCCAATGTGCTGACGTTAGAAGAGACTCATTGGATTCTGGGTAAGGAGAGAGGCTATATTGAGCCTGTTTCTTAATGGAGCTTTGGAAAGGAATGTGTACTTGGGACCCAGAGGGGGATCTTAGGATCCATAGAGCTCATGTCCCAGAGAAGAAAGTGAGCTAAGGTTTGGTCTCTACTCAAGTTTTTATCTCTATACTCTGTAAATATTTCATGACATGAAGACAGTGCAGTTTTGTAAATGTTGTGAAAACACAAAGGAGTCCTTTCTTTTTAAAATAAACTCTCACAATTGTAATAACCACACTTGCCAAAGGCAATAAAATAAGATAATTTAAATTTCTATAGTCATGGCAATAACTATGAACTTAGAAGTACAATAATCTCTGTTTCATAGAGGAGTGAATTGGAATTCAATGAGGTCATTGTCACATTTCTCAGACATTTTGTATTTAATTTATTGGACTAATTATGCTATCATTTTATTTTCTTTACACTTTTCTCTTGATATCTACGTAGAAACCCCTGTATAAATGGCACCTTGTAGTTGTTGGAAACCCACAGCCTCTGCATCAGCTTCATGACACTCTGTCTAACTTCTCAAAATCTCCAAGTCCCAGGGATGAAAATGCATCTTAAAAACATATTCATCTACTTAGGTTCTTTGAAGGTCAGAAAACCACAAGGACTGAGGGAAACTATATCAACGTGTACACTGAGTTTACTATTATTAGATCTACTTACATCTGTATTCTTTCAGATATTGCCAAAGAAGCATATCAAATATATCAAATATGAAGAAATGCCAAGTATGGATAAAATAAATTTTTATGCCATCGAGTTTCTCACACACAAAAAAAGGAAACCACCTCAAAGCATTTTAGAAGAGGTGTTACCAGTTTTTGTGGATCATTGCCCTGGGATATCCATGGTATATAAGTGGCATAGCCTTTCAAGAAACGCAGAAATTCAATTGAAAATGAACCTTATCTGTGATGCCCTGTTTAGGCCACTTCCGCAGGCATTATGAAAAAGTTGAAAACTTAGAGTGAAAGGTGCCAGATTTAATAAAAAGCAACTTTCAGAAATGGTATCATTATCACCTAAACCATACTGAATATTCTTCATCAGCATTTGAGAATATCAAAAGTCAGTGAATGATGGGCACTGAGAATCCTAATGGCGCTTCAAACACAACAGCTTGTCAACTGTTCACAATAATTTTTGTACCTCTGCAGAGACCACAAAGATGAATTTTTAAACTAGATTATCACTGGACTTAATTATTATGAGTCTGAGACAAATCAGGACTTCTGGAAGTAGCATAAAAAGAGAATGTCAAACCTTAATAAGTTCAAGGTGTCACAAATCAATAGAAAAATTATGGCTACTGCTTTTTGGGATACAGAGGATATCCTGCTGATTGGTTACAAAACATAACAATGTCACAACAAATGGATAATAATATTCTACTCAGAAGCAGTTTAAGAAATTTTTGAAGATAAAAATTTGAAGAGGAGTTCCCTGGTGGTGTAGTGGCTTAAGGCTTCGGCGGTGGCGCTGTAAACGCTGCGGCCTGGGTTTGATTCCCAGCCGGGGAACTACCCACATAGCTCCCTGCAAATTTGGGATAAATATATTTGAAACAGAAAAGTAATACATAGTTCTTTTTATCCTTCTTTCCCTTTATTTTATGAATTTCTTGACCAACCCTTGTTGAATCTAATGTTATCTCCTATGACTTAGAATGACATTTTCAACAAATTTGCAGACTTCCTCCAGCATCTTCTTTCACTCTGAGAGCACTATATAAAATCAATATTCTAATAGCACTGTCACACAGGCATGTTTTCTGCTCTTGGCACCCCAAACTCTCATCAGTAGACCCCTATGCAAACCACAAATCTTATATCACATCATAGCTATGGGTTTACAATACTACAAATTACAAAATTGTCATAGTTTATCAAAAATAATGAAACTCAGAAAGGCCAGCATGAAAGAACATATGGAGCACTTGAATGCCCTAAATAAGTCCATGAGACAGAAGGGGAGAGGCCAACATGAGGTTGCTGTGTCTCAAAGGGATGACTGGGCCCAGTGACAAGGCCTATGTCTTCACTATCCCGTGACAGTGCATACACAGTAAAAACACTCCAATTGAAATACACTTGTTCATGCATAAATATAGGTAATTGGTCCACAGACTTCTGTTTTCTTATCAAAGGGATGATAGCACATAACATGAAGAAACAGTCTACAACACTCCTCTAAGCCCATACCTCTCTCTCTAAAGGCAGGAGAAGCACCATTTCTCTAATTCTTTACTCCCATTGCTCTAGGATAATACCCACAGGAAGAGGGTTCATGGAGAATCATCAGTGCAGAGAACCCTATTGAAAGAGGGTTGTCACAGCTTTGGCTTCATCCACACACAGGGCACTTATGAGAAATTTGTGTCCTGATACCCATTTCTGAGAGCGGATGTGTAGCCCACAGCTCAGGGCTCGCTGCTCCTGCAGCACGCACTCGTCTCACTATGGCAGAGTCCTGTGTCCTCCATAGATGTCAGGACCATGAGACACCATGCAAAATTCTCATTTCCCCCCATGGTTTGAAAAGCTGAGCATTGGACCTGGGTCTGTCACTCCTTTGCCCCACCATGAACATGCTCTCCAGTAGCTGAACATCTCTTCTTACGAGTGTTCCAGTCAGAAGTGCACTCAGGAATGAGAAGGCTCCTGTTTTCTTCCTGAACTGGCTTTACATTTTTTGGGTTCTCTCCACAGGTGTTCTGTCCCAGGTTACCCTGCAGGAGTCTGGTCTTGGACTGTTGAAACCTTCCCAGACACTGATAATCACCTGCTCTTTCTCTGGGTTCTCACGGAGAACTACTGGCATAGGTGTTTGCTGGGTCTGTCAGACCCCTGTGAAGATACTGGAGTGGCTTTCACACCTTTGGTGAAACAGTAACAATTATTACAGCCCATCCCTGAAAAGCCGGCTCACAAACTCCAAGGATAACTCCAAAAATAAAGTGGAACTAAAAATGACCAGCATGGGCTCTGAAGACAAAGTCTTGTATTACTGTGCACCAATTGCACAGAGACAAAGCCCAGGAGGTTCCTGTACAGAAACCCTAGCTGTACATCAGCTGGGACACCATGGGTGCAGAAGAAAAATGTGTGGGTGAATGAAATTTTCTGCCAGGCTCTGAGGTTTCTCTGTCACCCACATCATCAGAGACCCATCATTTTATCTCTTCTCTTTTTAGAAGACCTATATCTCTGTTAGTGATGCATACAGTTCAGATGCTGAACCATTTTTTATAAATTTACATGACAAGGCCCGGTACATAGTATAAAAATATCTCTCACAGGATGTTGCTTTTTCATACAGTGCTATCTCTTCAAGTGACAAGATACAAGCAAACACAAAGTTCACTTATATTTAAATGTTAGATTTCAATCTAAAGAAACATTAGCAGAAAGCTGAACAAATTTCATAAATATATATCTGAGCTTTTACTGCCATAAACAAGAACAGGAAACTGGAGTCCAAAGTGCACAAATAAAATAATTTATGAAATGATGACACATGGACTGTGTTATAATGGAGTTCCTGACAGTGGTCATGCACAGATAAATCCTTAGAAGTTTCACAAAAAGGTTGCAACTCAAATCTATCTCTAGAATACGATTTTTGTGTCCAGAGAGCTTTAGCTGCCTACAATAGTAATACACAATAACCCAGGAATGGAAAAGCCTATGTTTAACTGCAGAACCCCAGGTAATTTGAAAGAAATGATACAAAAACCAGCTCTTATTATGTCTCAAGTTAAAGTTAGGGCATGAAATCAGAATTGATGACATTATATAAAACAATAGCAAGAGAAAAACATCAATGTATGAATTAATAAAAAAATATAGTTAACAGATATCAGTGTATATGCAAGAACTCCCAGACACCAGAAAAATAAATGGATAAATTGCAAATCATGAAATTATTTATAGTAAATTAATAATAATGTGAATTATGTTAAGTTAAAAACACACTTGGTGAAACAATAATAAAAATAAAATTATAAATAAACTGCATGAAATGTAAAAAGAAATTGTGCCTAAATGTCTATCCAGAAAATAAAAGACAAGTCACAAATAAACAGAATTATTGTACCCAGAATATTATAAAGACTCTCAAAACTCAACAAAAGAAAAAGAAGAACATTTTTAATACATCAGGCAAAGACTTGTACAGACCTTTTATCTCTGAGACACAGAGATGTAAAATAAGCTAGGAAAATACACTCACCATCATTGATCTCTAGAGACATTCAAATCAAGACCATGATGAAAACCTTGTATTCTCATCACAGTGTATCAGGTAGAAGATAAATACCTCATTTTGATTCGGTATTCTGTCTCCCTCTTGCCCATTTCAGGTGACAGCTTCACTTTATGCATCCTGAGTGATCTCTCATTTTCCGCAATGCCCTATGATTGCTCCCCAGATGGAAGCAAACAAGCCCAGGCTGCTGTGAATGAACAGCTCAACCATCAGGGTCTGATAGTGATTATGACCGAAGCTGTGTCCTCTTACTGTCTCCATCTTGTTCTCTCCTTGGAGGGAACAAGACCACAGTGTAGCTCTCTCACCTGTACTGATTCCACTTGTGTCTTTAATGTCTATTACCACAGCTTTAGGCCTTGAACGCTCTCTTCTCTGCTGGAAGTGAAATGTAATTAAATTCTGAGTTTAAGTGGAATAATTACAATACTTGCCTTGTTGTGGCTGTTATTTCCCTAACTCCATCCCTAAGTTGTAATTTTTGGCAGGCTTTCTCTTTTAGGCTGAGTGATACTCCATTATAAGTAACACATTTTTATATGTTCATCCATTGGACGACTTTTAGGGTGTCTCTATATCTTAACTATACTGAGGAATGCTACAATGCAGAGGACAGTGTAAAAATCTTTCCAAAACTCTAATTTTATTATTTGATGAATATTTAGAAAATAAATTACTTAAACACATAAAATTTTTGTTTTCATTTTTAAAGTAACAAACATGCTGTTTCTTATAGTGGCTGCACCATCTTAATCTTCCCATCAAGTGTGTGCATAATTCCTTCTATCCAAAATTCACCATTAACATATATACTTTCATTTCATTTTGTTTTGTTTTATAACTGCCATCCTAACAGATGAAAACTGATTTCTTTTTCTTTCTTTTTCTTTTTTAATTTTTATTGTTAGATTTATCGGGGTGACATCTGTTAGCAAGGATTACATAGGTTTTAGGCATAAAATTCCACAGTGCATTGTCAACTTGTTGTATAATAAGTTCACCACCTAATGTGACTTCTCTTTCCATCACCATATATTTAGCTTCCCATCCCTCCCTCCTCTTCCACCACCTATCCTTTCTCCACTTTCTCCCCTCCCTAACCCACTAATACCAAAATAAACCTTAAAATATTGATTGTGTCCATGGGTTATTTGTTAATTTATTCATTTCTTTATTTCTGAAGGCTGATTTCTATTTTTTTATTGGGGTGACATCTGTTAGCAAGGATTACATAGTATCAGGCATACAATTCTACAGTGCATTGTCAACTTGATGTATAATCAGTTCACCACCTAATATGACTTCTCTTTCCATCACCTTATATTTAGCTTCCCTCCCTACTCCCCAACCCCACCCCCTTTCTCCACTCCCTAACCCACTGGTCCCCAAATAAACATTAAACTATTGAATGTGTCCATGGGTTATTTGTTTGTTCATTTCTTTTTTTCTTTGCTTTCAGTCATACAGTTCTTTGTTTTTTCTGTATGACTTATTTCACAAATCATGATGATCTTCAGGTCCATCTATTTTGTCGCAAATGGAAATATTTCATCTTTTCTTGCAGCTGAGTAATATTCCACTGTGTATATGTACCACAGCTTCTTTATCCAGTCATCTGACGCAGGGCACTTTTATTGTTTCCATGTTTTGGCCACGGAGAACAGCGCTGCTATAAACATTGGGGTACATAAGTCTTTGCGGAAAAAGGTTTTCAAGTTCTTTGGGTAGATCCCCAGAAGGGGGATTGCTGGGTCAAATGGTAGCTCCATTCCCAATTTTCTGAGGAACCTCCACACTGCCTTCCACAGAGTTGTACCAGTTTGCACTCCTACCAGCAGTGTACCAGAGTTCCTTTTTCTCCATGTCCTCTTCAGCACTTGTTATTCCTTGTCTTTTTGATAACAGCCATTCTCACAGGTGTGAGGTGGTATCTCATTGTTTTTTTGATTTGCATTTCCCTGATAGCTAATGAGGATGAGGATTTTTTCATATGTCTGCTAGCCATTTGTATTTCTTCGTGGGAGAAGTGTCTGTTTAGTTCTTCTGCCCACTTTTCAAATGGGTTATTTGGTATTTTTTGTTGTTAACTCTTATTAGCTCTTTATATATTTTAGATATTAGAGCTTTATCTGATGCGTTATTTGCAAATATTTTCTCCCATTTAGTCGGCTGTCTCTTTGTCTTGTTGATGGTTTCTTTTGCTGTGCAGAAGCTTTTTAGTTTGATATAGTCCATTCATTTTTTCCTTTTATTTCCCTTGCCTTTGCGGTCAGGTTCATGTAGTCTTTTCTGAGTCCTAGGTCTATAAGTTTAGTACCAATGTCTTCTTCTATACAGTTTATTGTTGCAGGTCTTATATGAAGGTCTTTAATCCATTTTGAGTTAATTTTTGTATATGGAGAGAGTTAACAGCTCAGGTTCATTATTAGCATGTTATTCCAGTTTTCCCAGCACCACCTACTAAAGAGGCTGTCTTTTCCCCATTGTATGTTTTTTACTCCTTTATCGAAAATTATTAGTACATATATTTGTGGGTTTATATCTGGGTTTCCATTGGTTTATATTTCTGTTCTTCTGCCAGAACCAAACTGTTTTGACTATTGATGCTTTGTAATATAAATAGAAGTCAGGGAGTGTAATGCCACCAGCCTTATTCTTTTTATGTAGTATTGCTTTGGCAATTCGAGTTCTTTTATGGTTCCATATAAATCTAATAATTCTTTTATCTACTTCACGAAAGTATGATTGTGGCATTTTTATGGGTATTGCATTAAATCTGTATATTGCTTTAGGCAGAATGGCCATTTTAGCAATATTAAGTCTTCCTATTCATGAACAGGGGATATTTTTTCACCACTTAAAATCTGTTTCAATTTCTTTCAAGAGTGTCTTATAGTATTCTCTGTATAAGTCTGTCACATTCTTCGTTAAGTTAATTCCCAGATATTTCATTCTTTTTGTTGTGATAGCAAAGGGAATTGACTCCCTCATTTCATTTGCTGTGGATTCGTTGTTTGTATAGAGGAATGCTGTTGATTTTTGTACATTGATTTTATATCCTGCAACTTTACTATATTTGTTAATTTTTTCTAATAGTTTCCTGGTGGAATCTTTGGAATTTTTTATATAAAGGATCATGTCATCTGCAAATAGTGACAATTTGACCTCTTCTCTCCTAATTTGGATACCTTTGATTCCTTTCTCTTGCCTGATTGATGTGGCAAGAACTTCCAGTAGTATATTAAATAACAGTGGTGACAGGGGGCATCCCTGTCTTGTTCCTGATTTCAGGGGAATAGGTTTCAGCTTTTCCCCATTCAGTATGATGTTAGCCAAGAGTCTCTCATATATGGCCTTTATTATGTTGAGATACTTTCCTTCTATACCTATTTTATTTAGTGTTTTTATCATAAATGGATGTTGTACCTTGTCGAAAGCTTTTTCTGCATCAATTGAAATGACCATATGGTCTTTATCTTTGATTTTGTTTATGTGGTGTATCACATTGTTTGATTTTCGTATGTTGAACCATCCTTGTGCTCCTGGGATGAATCCCACTTGATCATGATGTATTATCTTTTTGATGCATTGTTGTATTCTGTTTGCTAATATTTTGTTCAGGATTTTTGCATCTGTGTTCATCAGAGATATTCGTCTATAGTTTTCTTTTTTTGTGTTGTCTTTGCCAGGCTTTGTTATTAGAGTAATGTTGACCTCATAGAATGAGTTAGGAAGTATTGCTTCCTCTTCAATTTTTTGGAAGAGTCTGAGGAGGATAGGCATTAATTCTTCTTGGAATGCTTGGTTGAACTCGTAGATGAAACCATCTGGTCCAGGGCTTTTGCCTTTAGGGAGATTATGGATAGTCATTTCAATCTCGTTGCTATTGATAGGTCTATTTAGATGATCCAGTTTTTCTAGGGTCAGTCTTGGTAGGCTATAAGTTTCTAGAAACATGTCTATTTCTTCTAGGTTGTTAAATTTCATGGCATAAAGTCCTTCGTAATATTTTCTTATAATACTTTGTATTTCTGTGGTATCAGTGATAATTTCTCCACTTTCATTTCTAATTTTGGATATTTGTGTCTTTCCTTTCATCATGTGATTAGTCTCGCCAGGGGTTTGTCAATTTTGTTGACTTTCTAAAAGAATCAGGTCTTCGTAATATTAATTTTTTCTATTGTCTTTCTGTTCTGTATTTGGTTTAGCTCTGCTTTAATTTTTATCATTTCTTCCCTTCTGCTGACTTTGGGTTTTGTCTGCTCTTCTTTTTCTAGTTCTTTAAGATGGGATGCTAAGATGTTTGCTTGTGATTTTTCTTGTTTCTGAAGATAGGCCTGTAATGATATAAATTTCCCTCTTATTACCGCTTTCGCTGTCCCAATAATTCTGATACGTTGTATTTTCATTGACATTAGTTTCTATATATTTTTTAATCTCATCTTTTATTTGTTCTTTTATCCAGTCCTTTTTTAATAAGCTGTTGTTTAATCTCCATGTATATGTGTTTTTTTCTGCTTTCATATTATACTTGATCTCCAATTTCAAAGCTTTGGGGTCTGAGAATACACGTGGAATGATTTTGATCTTCTTGAATTTGCTGAGGCTACTTTTGTGTTCCAGCATATGGTCTATTCTTGAGAATGTTCCATGCGCAGTGGAAAAGAAAGTGCAGTCTCTTTTTGCTAGATGAAGTGTCCTATAAATGTCAATTATGTCGAATTTCTGTAATGTGTCATTTAGAGCTGTTATTTCCTTATTTATTTTCTGTTTCAATGATCTGTCATTGGCTGTTGGCAGGGTGTTTAAGTCTCCAACGATGATTGTGTATTCATCAGTTTCTCCTTTCAAGTCTGTTGGTAGTTTCTTTGTGTATTTTGGTGCATCCTGGTTGGGAGCATGTATGTTCATTAGTGTGAACTCTTCTTGTTGTTGCAATGTGCCTTTTATCATTATGTAATGACCATCTTTGTCTTTTACTATCTTTTTTAACTTGAAGTTTATTTCATCAGATATCAGTATGGCCACTCCTGCTTTTCTCTGGTTACCATTTGCTTGGAATATTGTATCCCATCCTTTCACTCTGAGACTGTGTTTGTTCTTACAGCTGAGGTTTGGTTCCTGGCGAAAGCATATGGATGCATTGTGTTTTTTAATCCAGTCTGCTACTCTGTGTCTTCTTATTGGTGAGTTCAGTCCATTAGCATTTAGAGTGATGATCGATATGTGAGGATTTCCTGTGGCCATTACTTATTTCTTTCTTTGTTTTTGTTTGTTTGTTTGTTTTTATTTCTTTCTTGTTGCCCCAACTTTGTTCCATTTTTCCTGATGTTTTGTTTCAGGCTGAAGAGCCTTTTCCCGTATTTCTTGGAGTGCTCGCCTTGTGCTGGCAAATTCCCTCAGCTTCTGTTTGTCTGAAAATGTCTTTACTCCACCTTCATATCTGAAAGATAATTTTGCTGGATAATTTATCCTTGGCTGGAAGTTTCTCTCTTTTCAATTTTTGAGAACTGGATTCCACTCTCTCCTTGCCTGTAGCGCTTCTGCTGAGAAATCTGATGCCAGCCTGATGGGTTTTCCTCTAAAGGTTATAGTTCTTTTTTCCCTGGGCCTTGAGAATTGTCTCTTTGTCTTTAGTTTTGGATATCTTTAGTACCATGTGTCTTGGAGAAGATCTGTTGGGGTCCAGGTATCTGGGGGACCTGTTCTCTTCTTGATCTTGGGATTCCAGATCTTTTCATAGGATTGGAAACTTCTCATCTACGATTTGTTTGAGTATGCTCTCCGTAGATTGCTCTGCCCCCTCTTCTATTCCTATTATCCTGATGTTGTTTTGTCTCATGGAGTCGGATATTTCTTGCAGAGTTCTTTCAATCCTTTTGGTTTTATATTCCCTCTCTTCCAGTTTCTGAGCTGTTTCCATGTTCTGATCTTCAATATCACTTATTCTTTCCTCCATCTGGTTGGTTCTGTATCCTATGGCATTTATTTCATTTCTCACTTCTTTTATTGTATTATTTATTTCTCGTATTTCCGTCTCAATCTTTCTTATATTTTGAATTTCTTTGTTAAATTGTTCTTTTTGTTCACAGAGTTCCATTTTCATTTCATTTATATCATTTTTTATATTATTTATCTCAGCTATGGTGTTCTGCCAATAGGTTTTCATTTCTCTTACAGTCTTTAGAATGGCTGCTTTAAATTCTCCATCACTTAAATGAGACTCTTCCAGTTGTAACAAGCTTTCTTCTGGGTAAATTTCATGTTCTTTCTGAGGAGTTTTAGTTTTTAAGGAATTCATCCTGTCTCTTTGACATGAGCCTTTATGTTCAGTGCCCAGATTATTGCTTTTGTGGTGTCTTGCTGTAGGGTAGACACTAGGTGGCGCTGGGGGTCAAGTTTTGGGGGAGAGGGGGCTGTTTGTTTCTTGTTTCTGATCTCCTACTGCGTTTGGAGGCTATGAGCATATATCCTGAGGAGAGGCCAACAAAAGGCGTTCCAAAGGCGGCTGTGCCTTCTGTCCTTTCCTGGGGAAGCTTTTTCAGGGCTTGTTTCTGCTGGCTTGGGTGAATGCTATCAAATCAGTCTTTCTTCCCAGCCCTGATTCTGCACCTGGCTGTCTATGGGCTCACACTGCTTCCAGAACCCTGGAGTGCACAAGGAAGTGCATCCTCCATAAGTCCAAAGCTGTGGGCCTGGCCTGAGACAGCAGGGTCGCCTTTGCAGCGGGCTGGGAACAGGATCTGCAGCCCTGTGTAGGTCTCCAGGGAGCTTAGAGCTGGAGTGTCATCTTTGCAGTTCAGAGTCCTCGCTCAGCCCTTCTTTCTCTCTAAAGTTCTAAAGCCCTGCTCCCGCGTTGCTTCTCCCCTCCCCTGAACTGCACCGCTCAGATCCTGTTGCAGTCTCTGCTCCCTTCCCTCTCCCCAACTCTACCTCTTCTCGGCAACCTTCAGGTGTTTACTTGGGATTTGTGGATTGCTCAACAGCCATTTTTTCTCTCAGGGTCCTCTTTCTTGTCTCCTGGTCAGCCATTCAATTGTGTTTTCCGGGAGAGGCTTTAGGGACCTCCCCTTCACTCGCCATCTTGTCTTCTACTCGAAAGCTGATTTCTTATTGTGGTTTTGATTTATAGTTCTTTGTGAGTGATATTGTTGGATAGCCAGTTTGGTTCATTTCTCTTTGTATGTTATTGTCATTTTGTTCATTCCTATTTAATTGTTTTACTTTCCATCATTCAGCTGTAGTTACATATTTTTTTTTGAGTATTAGTTCCCTGACTGGGAATCAAACCCAGTCCATGGCATTGAGAGTGCTGAAGCCTAGCCACTACACCACAAGGGAACCCCCTGTAGTTACATTTTTTATCTTGTGGTCTGCCTACCTTTCCTTTTAAGCTTGTAATATGTCAATTAGTGTTTCAAATTCCATGTTTAAAAATCCCAGTACTTGTCATACATGAAAGTCCCTTAGAAAATATGCTTATTAGTACTCTTGTCTTCTTCTTAATATTCCTCATAACAAGCATCGACACAAGTTAGAATATATAGTAACTCCAGGTGTGCTATTGTGTTGTATTGCATTGTGTCACGTGTCATTTTTTTTTCATAGTCACAATTAATTATTAACTGTAAAAACATAATCTTTCTTTCATTCTTGTTGGTCTGTCACTGTGGAAGTGTTGTGAATCTTATCAAAGAAGATTCTGTGGGTCTTTGTTACCATGAAGACTACTTTGGAAGTTGGTCTCTGCTAATGGCAACAGAGAATTCAATTCATCCACTGGTTCCTTTTTGTGTTCCTTCCTGGTTGTGAAGGCTGCCATTTCTGTTGTCTCAACAGAGCATGTATGCTCCAAATCTCCATGCTATATTTCCCTTACATTATATGGTGACTGAGGGGTGTGGTGTAGTGAGGGTCCCTCTCTGACCTGTGACTGAGCCTTGTTATTCAGCAGGGACTTGTCCTCATTCTGGGCTGTGTCTTTTTAGGTGTTCCTGACCACCTACAGGACCAATGCTGGCCCTGAATTATGTTTATGTCCTACTCCATGTCAGATTGTCCTTTCTGTAGCTGTGCCCTTTCTTTCATGCAATATTTCTCATCAGTGTCCTTAGCTTCTAGTCCTCAGCTTCCAGATCTGTTTCACTTTCCTCCATATTGTCATGTTTATTTAGTAGTGAGAAAAATGGGGTAAATGTGAGCACATGCAGGCAGAGGATACTTATTTTCCCCAGCAAGTGTCACAGAACTGTGCGTGCAACTTAATGGTTCTCCCTACACAGGTTCATCTGTGAAATGAAGGCAAAATTGGTAACTATGACACAGGTTTTGTGTGTATATGTAAAAATATAATAAGACGATGAGTACTAAATGTACAAATCTGCACATACAATAATAAAAAATAATACTTTACCATATATTCTTTTTGCCACCCAACTGCCCCAGGAACCCCGTGCTTGTACTGAGGCACTGCCCTCTGTGTAGGTACCCAAGCCCAGAGATCCCTATATAGTAGAAAGACATGCAAATAGGGGTATGTCTACTGATAAAAACAGCCCAAGTTTGACCCTGTTGCTCTGGGATAGAAGCCCCAGACGCAGGGTACACAGGTTTTTCTGTTCTGCGGGCAGGACTGAACAGACACAACATACCATGGGTTTTAGACTGAGCTTGGTTTTTCTTATTGCTCTTTTAAGAGGTAATTTATGAAAATCAAGAGACATTGAGTATGTGAGTGGTTATGAATAATAAAAACATTTTTTATTAGAATGTCTATGTTTCTGCAGGTATCCAGTGTGAGGTGCAGCTGGTGGAGTCTGGGGGTAACTTGGTGAAGCCTGGAGGGTCTCTGAGACTCTCCTGTACAGCCTCTGGATTCACCTTCAGTAGCGACTGGATGAACTGGGTCCGACAGGCTCCAGGGAAAGCACTGGAGTGGGTTGGTATAATTAATACTGATGGAAGTAGCACATACTATGCCAATTCGGTGAAGGGCCGATTCACCATCTCCAGAGACAATCCCAAGAACACACTGTATCTGCAAATGACTAGCCTGAGAGCTGAGGACACGGCCATGTATTACTGTGCAAAAGACACAGTGAGAGGAATTCAATGTGAGCCCAGACATAAACCTCCCTGTAGGAGACAAGAGGGCTGGGCTGCAGGGGGCACACAGGACACCAGGGGGCACTCATGACACACTGAGAACAGGGACCAGACCCAGGAGCAGGTGCTGTCCTGGCTGTGGAAGGAGCTACTTCTTGGGAACAGAAGTTGTTTTTGTGTTTTTTTTTCCTACTCCATGTCCTCAACTGTACCCATGAACAATTCTAGAATCTTCTTTGTGGCTCCATTTTCTTTCGTTCTCAGTAGTCAACAATCAAGAAGGTAACATTGTTTACAATTATGATCACCAGTGACTGGGGACCTAACTTTCACCATGTTCCTGTGTGTCCTACTTTTATTTCATGAAAGAGAACTCTTGAGTGGTCTTGTCCCTCTTGTAGTTGGAAAATATTTCTCACAAAGAATCTTTAGCATAGTGCAGATCTTTATGTGGCGAGCCCAGGCCATCTGCTCTTCTCATTCTCACAGTGTCCCCACATGTGCCTTTTGTTCACACAGGCCCCCATGGCCCCACTAAGTGAAAACAGTCCTCCCCAAATTTTTTCCTTTATCCCCTTTGTGCTCCGTAAATATGGAACCCTCTTATTTCACATTTCCTCAGGTGACTTTTGAAATACAACCCAACATCACCTTCTACCATCTACTGTCCTAATTCTCCCTAAATTTTTCCTAGACAATAAACTCCATGGGGCTGTATCTCTACTTGCACTGCTAGCTATCTCCACAGTATCAATCACAGAAGGAATTTTCAGTAAATATCTGGGCATTCATGTACCCTAATGTCACCTCAAATTCATTTAACATAACTGTACATTTGTGGACACCCAAGACAGGTTACACTCAGGGTTGCAGATGACGCTGCAGAGTCCATATGTTATCCACACATATGATTCACAATGACACAGACACTGTTATAAGGCAGGCCTGTGTCAGAAGAGCACAGAGCTGACTTCTAACTCATACATTTCTCTAACAACTCAGAAGCCTTGTAACAGATAACATCCTGATGGACCCACCAGTACATATAGCACCTTAGTGGACAACTCAGGGTGGCTATGATGACACAGAAAACAGGAAATCGAGTGGGTTTTACATCAGAGCACGAGCCACATTTGAAAAGCAGAGAGGAAATGAACTCAGAATCTAGAGAAGTATTTGAATACTCGTACCTGTTGTGCTCAGAGGTACACGGAGCTTTCTGGTGGTAAAACTGTGTTTTCTAGGTCTATTTTCCTGGTTTATTATAGAAGATAAAGAATGTAATGTTTGTTTTGTTTTATTTCTCATGTAAAACAGGGACAGAATAAATGCAAAAAGGTGCCTGCTTCATTATGTGTGTTTACATGTTTTATTACCTTCTCTACATTTTTATGTTTTGAAATATTTACAAACTGTCTGATGGGGAGAGACTGTAACTCATGGGATACCCAATCTTCAGAGACAGCACTAAGCTAAGCCTGAACCATGCCTTTTACATGAAAACTCTAACCCCCAGAGGACTCTGTCTATCAAATCTGCATACCCCAGACCACAACATTTCTCTATCTTCATCATCCCAGGCCCTGGTTCCAGGCTACTGGGAATGATACTCTATCTCAGAGCCCACTGAAATAATTTTAACTAGTCAGTTGAAAGCTGATCACTTTCCCTATTCCTCATTTTTCTATAGAAAACCTAATAAACCTGGGTGTAATTTCCTCCTTCTTTCCAGTCTTTTGCCTCCTGACCACCCTGGTGTCTTTCATGTAGTTTTGCATGGCAAGTGAAGCTCCTCTTTAGAGTTGTATGAGAAAAATGGAGTAACTCAGGCTTTCTCACCATGCTTCCACTGAAATTATGCTCTCCTGTTACTTAACCATGACCTGCACTTTCCCAGGGACCAGACATTTTGTTGTTTATGTGCCTTATAAGGTCCTTTCTTGGCTGACTCCCACCTTTGTTTTCCTGCCTATATAAAGGGATGGGACACTCTGGGAGGGCGTTATGAACTACGGACTATTGAGAGAGAACTCTGGGTGCTGTTTTATTGCCACTCTGCTTGCAGAATAAAGGCTATATTTAAGTTTCCTACAGCTCCTCGCTTCTTTTCAATCTTCCTGATCCAGTGTTGTCCTTGGTCACTTGCAATACACTTGGTGTCAGAAATAGTATCTGTACCAGACAGGTATGGAGCCTACTGCACTCTTTAAGATTAGTATTGAGGTGTGGCCTGCTATGAATATGTGGTAGACTGTGGCATGTCTTCTCTGTACAGGGGCAACACCTCAGAGGTGGTCTTAGGTGAATGGAAAAGCCCATTTGTTTGGAGAGGAATCTGTAGGGGCTGGGAGAGCTTCAACAAAATGAGTGTTCAAACAGTGGCTGGAACCATGGGGTGGCTATTTTTTTATAGCCTTATAGGGAAAGTCAGAGGTGGCTCTGAGAGAAGAGGCATGAGTCTGCTTGCTCCAGACCAAGCTGGACCTGATGAAAATGCAGTTGCAAGCTATAGAGGAAACTAGGTAACTCAGGCATTCCAAACCGAGCTTGACTGAATGAAGGCACTGGTGGAGGCTATGGAGTAAACCTGGCAGTTGCTATAGAAAAAATGCCAGTGTTTGCATTTGGGGTCAGAGATGGGGTCCTCCATTGTTATGTCAGACTTTTGTTGGAGGAAGGGAGAATTACTCTCATTGTTGTAATAGACTTCAGGGGAAAAGGATGAACAAGAGTTACAATTTTGCTCCTTCTTCCCTGTTCAGATCACTTGTGGTGATCCTGGCACCTATGTGGAACATTTCATGAGTTGAGAGAGGCTGAGATGAAGTGCATGCAAGAGGGTGTCCATATGGTGTGCAAGAAGACACCAACATCCAAGAAAAATGGACCTCTAAGGGGAACACAAACCCAGATATAAGTAGATCTTGCATCCGCCGGGATTGAAAGAGCCAAAAGTCTTGAAGCCCTAAATGTTAATGATGGCTGGGGGTGACTAAGAAGACCTAGTTGTCATTGGCGTCTACAGGGGCAAAATATTCAAGTGATCCTAGTGAATACTGGCTTTGAACATTCCCTTTTCTACAGAAATCCAAGGAAATTCTCTGGAGCCCGATTAGTCATTGACAGCTACAGGGGCAAAGCATTTGGGTAAAGCCTGTGGATATACCTTTGGGAATAGGTCACTTATCTCTGTGAATATTCAATGTTTTAAGGGCCCTTTTCCTGGGTATATCTTAGAGCAGACATTATGCAAGGGCTTTGGTTGAACACCATGGAAGGACAGTATTGCATCTGAGTGCCAGTGGTAAAGGCAGGGGTGCAGGGACATGGCACACATGCAAATTTGCAGCTGTCCCCTCTTTAAGGCGTTGCACATACCAATCAATTAAAGCTGCCTGATGGGGAGGGGGGCATTGGAAGATAACTGGGACAATATGGTAACTGGATAAGGTGGGAATAGTAAACCTCCAATAGTCAGTACTACTATCCAGTATGGCCAGTGAGGGAGCCAGATGGTACCTGGCGAATGATGGTTTACTATGAGAAATTAAGCAAGGTAGTGCTGCCTTTGCATGCAGTGGTCTGATCTGTGGTGAACCTGATGAATTGCCTGAGTCAGAAGTTGGGGGCATATCATTTTGTTGCTGATCTTACTAATGACATTTCTCCATTGACATAGCCGCAGAGAGCCAAGATCAATTTGTATGCACATGGGAAGTCTGACAGTAAACTTTTACAGTCCTTCACCATGGGTATTTGCATAGCTCCATGCTGTATCATAGACTGCTGGTGCCTGACTTGGCTCAGTGATCCTGACCTGAAAATGTATGGCCATACTATCATACTGATGATATCATGTTAACTAGTGACTCTTACAGATCTAAAGGGTGTCATTCCTGCTCTCCTAACCCATGTGAAAACATGTTGTTTGGTGCTCAACGACAAAAAGTTGCAAGGCTCTGTCTTGTCTGTCAATTTCTTAGGGGTTCTTTGGTCAAGTAAGACAAACGTTGTTCTCAATGTGGTTATGGGAAAGATTCAAGCCTACTCTGTGCCTTCCACTGTTAAACAACTGAAAACTTCCCTTGGATTTCTCAGATATTGAAAAGCATTTGTGGCCCATTTAGCCCAACTGCTAAGGCCTTTGTATTCTTTGGTTAAGAAAGGGGCTATTTAAGAATGGATGGCGTGGACTCTGATGGCCCTTGACTACTCCATGCATACCATCAAGGTGGCAAAAGCCCTGCAAGTGTTTGTCTCTGCAGAACCTTGTGAGATAAATGTACATGTCACTGCAGACAGCTTTGGCTGAGGTTTATGGCTGCAATCTGTGTGCTTGTAGTAGCCCATAGGCTTCTTGTCTTAATTATGGAAGGTGTCTGAGGTTGATTACTACTTTACAGAGAAACAATTCGCAGCTGTGTATGCTGCCCTTTTGGCAACTGAAAGAATTACACCTACGTCCCCTATGATTGTTCAAGGCCACATATCCGATCACAGGATGAATAAGTGATTGGGCCACAGTGGCACTGCTTAAATACCTACATTGGCAAAATGGGGTGCATATTTGCAACAATGCAGTGTTCTGTATAACAGTCCTCTCTGTCATTGCATGCATTATTGTAACTTGCTGTTGTAGTCTGTGTTGTTGCTGTAGTATTCAGATGCAACATAACACACTCCTCCCAAAGCAAACATAGTGGAAGACATATGTCATGTAGATTGTCAGACAAGAAACCCTAAAGGAGTGGAGCAAGAGGAAAATGGAGGAACTCAGTCTCTCTCAGCATGCTTCTGATGGAATGACATGTACTTGTTATGTAACCATGACTTGCGCTTTCCCAGGGGAAAGCTATTTGGTTCATGCACCTTATGAGATCACTTCTTGTCTGCCTGTCACTTTTTTTCCCTTGCTTATATAAGGGGAAGGGACCCTCCAGAATGGGGCTATGAGGTATTAAAAGAGAACTCTCAGATGCCATTTTGTTGCTGCTCTGCTTCCATGATAAAGGCTATGTTTAACTTTTCTACAACTCTTTGCTTCTTTATTGGTCTGCCCGGATCCAGTGTGAACCACTCTGGCCTCGGTCATTTATAATATAAGTACTTGTAATTTTAATAAACTGAATTTTCTACTGATTCTCTCATGTGTGTTTTGGTGGCTGCACCTGTCTGACATCTCATAAAATAATGCAGAGAACTAGTACTAAAATTTGAATGTCTGGTATTGAGCAAGGGGCATAGAGTCACCTGTAGCTCCTTGCCTGTTTTGATTGTGTTCTACCAACTAAAATTGCTCGCTGTAAAGTGGACATTACTATGTGAGGCTCTGTGCTGCTGTCTGTAGCCTTATGTGGAAACTATCAACAATTCCTGTTCTAAACTGTGGGCAAAGGTTAGTGTATTTCTCAGTGTTGTGGTTGTGTTGAATTTAAGTACCTGTTCAGGGACTTCTGTAGCCTGAGCTCAGACACGAGGCATTTCCCTGAGTAGAAAAGCTAGAGAATAGGCTCATCCCTATCCTATGATAGGGTTAATTGGCTCTGTTCTGTGATGAAAAATAGCCAGTGTCATCCCAAACGAGCACGGGCCATCACAATAGAAAGTGGAGAATGAGAAGGGCTGGAGGTAATAAACATATATCACTGAGACATTACTGACTGACAGCCTAAATCCAGAGAGTCCTTGACCTTTATCAAAAAAGAATAGAAAGAGGAGGACAAGATGGCGACTGGACAGGAGGTCCCTAAAGCCTCTCCCAGAAAACACAATTGAACAGCCAACCAGGAGCCAAGAAAGAGGACCCTGGGTGCCAAAACAATGGCAGCTGAGACATCCATGCATCACAAGTAAACACCTAAGGATTGGAGAGAAAGGAGCGAGCGGGAGAGAGAGGAGGAGGCAAAGATGGATCACAACAGGACCCGATCGTGGCTGGCTGCAGTGCATGGGAGGGGAGAATCCAAGAGTTGACAAGAGGAAAAGTCCTAGCAAAGTGACAGAACAGTGGGAGTCTGTTGGGGAGCTAGGCTGGGGAGCTGCAATATGGAGCGCTGAGTTGGGGACAGAGCTTGGGAGCCAGCCTCTAGAACTCTTGAGTGGTAGCAGGGCTGAATGATGTGTCTGAATTACAGAGATGACATCTTAGCTCTAGGCTCCCTTGGGACCCACAGCAGAGGTGCACATGGCTCCTGCACAGGGCTGCGGTTTCTGGTCCCGGCCAGCTGCGGGGACAAGCCAGCTGCCGAGCAGGCAACGCACAGCCCCTACATGGTGCTGGGGCTCCCATTCCGGCCCCCTATGGAGGCGGGCCAGCTGCCTTCCTACAACGGGGTCATACCCACAGCTTCGGACTTGTGTGCATGCCTGCTCGCGCGCCCTGAGTCCTAAAAGCAGTGCAAGCCCGCAGAATCTGTCCCAATATTTGGCCACGGAAGAAGGCCCAGAAAGAAAGGTGGATTTGATAGCATTCGCCCAAGCCAGCAGGAGCAGCCTTGGCCAACATCACCCAGCTTCCCCAGCAAAGGGCAGAAGGTGGAGCTGCCCCAGTGTCCCTTTTGTTGTCCTCTCCCCTTTCCCACAACCTCCCCAACGAACTAACTAACTACAGAAAGCTAAGAAAACATGATAGATGCACAGAGCCCCAAATGTAGCAGGAGACCAGAAATAAGGAATAAACAACCCCTCTCTATCCCAAAACGCCCCACAAGTACCACCTTGTGTCTGCCCTACAGCAAGACACCACAAAAGTACCCATCTGGGCTCCTGGGCAATACTGAATATAATGCCCTTATGTCAAAGAGGAAGAACCCAGCAGACAGGAGGAATTCCTTAAAAACTAAAACTCCTCAGAAAGAACAGATAATTTATCAAAATAGCTTGTTAGACCTAGATGTTTCCAAATCAAGTGACAGATAATTCAAAGTAGCCATTCTAAAGGCTGTGAGAGAAATGAAAACATACTGGAAGAGCACCATGGCTGACACAAACAACATTAAAAAGGACATGAATGACATAAAAAAGGATCTCCATGAACAGAAGGAACACTTTAAAAAAGAAATTCAAAACATAAGGAAGATTGAGATGGAGATGTGAGAGATAAATAATACAATAAAAGAAGTAAGAAACAAAATAACTGCCATAGGAAACAGGGCCAACCAGATGGAAGAAGGAATTAGTGATATCAAAAATCAGAACATGGAAACAGCTAAAAAAGAGGAAAAGAGGTATTATAGAACCAAAAGGATTGAAAGAACTCTACAAGAACTATTTTATTCCATAAGACAAAACAACATCAGGAAATTAGAAATAGAAGAAGGGCTAGAGCATTCTACAGAGAGCATACTCAAACAAATAGTAGATGAGAAATTTCCAGACCTATGGAAAGATCTTGAACCCCAAGTTCAAGAAGAAAACAGGTCCTCTAGATACCTGGACCCTAACATATCCTCTTAAAGACACATGGTAATAATGATGTCCAAAACTAAAGTCAAAGAGACAATTCTCAATGCAGCCAGAGAAAAAAGAACCATAAACTTTAGAGGAAAACCCCTCAGACTGGCATCAGATTTCTCAGTAGAAACTCTGCAAGTCAGGAGGGAGTGGAATCCAATATTCAAATATTTAAAAGAGAAGAACTTAGTGCCAAGAATAAATTATCCAGCAAAATTATCTTTCAGATATGAAGGTGGAAAAAAGACCTTCTCAGACACACAGAAGCTGAGGGAATTTGTCAGCACGAGGCCAGAATTCCAAGAAATACTGAAGGAGGCTTTTCTACCTGAAACAAAACATCAGGGAAAATGGAACAAAGTTGTGGCAACAATAAAGAAACAAAAAAAAAACCAAACAAAAACAAACAAAGAAATAAGTAATGGACAAAGGAAATTCTCACATATGGATCATCACTCTAAATGTTAATGTACTGAACTCACCAATAAGAAGACACAGAGTAGAAGACTGGATTAAAAAAGAGAACCCATCCATATACTATCTCCAAGAAACACACCTCAGCCACAAGGACAAACACAGACTCAGAGTGAAAGGATGGGAAACAATACTTCAAGCAAATGATAACCAGAGAAAAGCAGGAGTTGCCATACTAATATATAATGAAATAAACTTCAGGTTAAAAAAGATAGTACAAGACAAAGATGGACATTACA
Source organism: Lyroderma lyra (assembly GCA_004026885.1). NCBI lineage: Eukaryota > Metazoa > Chordata > Mammalia > Chiroptera > Megadermatidae > Lyroderma > Lyroderma lyra. The sequence continues at coordinate 40,774 of PVJL010008095.1, read as the reverse complement.
TAATGAAAAAAGGCACAATACAACAACAAGAAGACTTGAAAATAATTAATATACATGCCCCCAACCAGAATGTACCAAAATATACAATGAAACTACAAAGAGATTTGAAAGGAGAAAGTGATGAACACACAATCATTGTGGGTGACTTAAACACCACACTAACAGTCATGGACAGATCATCCAAACAGGAAATGAATAAGGAAACATCAGCTCTAAATGACACATTACAGTAATTAGACGTAATTGACATTTACAGGACACTTCATCTAGCTAAAAGAGATTATTCCTTCTTTTCTAGTGCACATGGAACATTCTCAAGGATAGACCACATGCTCGTACACAAAAGTAGCCTCAGCAAATTCGAGAACATCGTAATCATACCAAGTGTATTCTCAGACCTCAAGGCTTTGAAATTGGAGATCAACTGAAAAGTAAAGCTGAAAAAAACACATATACATGGAGATTAAACAAAGCTTATTAAAAAGGACCGGATAAAAGAACAAATAAAAGATGAGATTAAAAAATATATAGAAACTGACAATGAAAATACAACATATCAGAATTGTTGGGACACAGCAAAATCAGTAATAAGAGGGAAATTTATATCACTACAAGCCTATGTTAAGACACATGAAAAATCACAAGTAAACATCTTAACATCCCATCTTAAAGAACTAGAAAAAGAAGAGAAGACAAAACCTAAAGTCAGCAGATGGAAAGAAATAATAAAAATTAAAGCAGAGCTAAACCAATTTGAGAACAGAAGGAGAATAGAAAAAAATTAATGTTATGAATAACTGGTTCTTTGAGAAAGTTAACAAAATTGACAACCCCCTGACTAGACTAATCAAAGGATGAAAGGAATGGACACAAATATCCAAAATTAAAAATGAAGGGGAGAAATTACCACTGATACCGCAGAAATATGAAGGATTATAAGAAAATATTATGAAGAATTTTATGCCAATGCATTTAACCTAGAAGAAATGGACAAGTTTCTAGAAACTTATCGCCTACCAAGACTGAACCCAGAAGAAGCGGATAATCTAAATAGACCAATTGATAGTGAAGAGATTAAAACGACTATCCATAATCTCCCTAAAGACAAAAGCCCTGGACCAGATGGTTTCACCAATGCGTTTTACCAAGCATTCAAATAAGAATTAACACCTCCTCAGACTCTTCCAAAAAATTGAAGAGGAAGCAATACTTCCTAACTCATTCTATGAGGCCAACATTACCCTAATACCAAAGCCTGGAAAAGAAAACACAAAGAAAGAAAACTATAGACCAGTATCTCTGATGAACAGAGATGCAAAAATAATACACAAAATATTAGCAAACAGAATACAACACTGCATCAAAAAGATCACACATCATAATAAAGTGGGATTCATCCCAGGAGCACAAGGACAGTTCAACATATGTAAATCAATCAATGTGATACACCACATAAACAAAATCAAAGATAAGGACCATATGGTCACTTCAATTGATGCAGAAAAGGCATTTGACAAGATACAGCACCCATTTATGATCAAAACACTAAATAAAATAGGTATAGAAGGAAAGTATCTCAACATAATAAAGGCCATATATGACAAGCCCTCAGCTAACATCATTTTGAATTGTGAAAAGGTGAAGTCTATTCCTCTAAAATCAGGAACAAGACAGGTATGCCCCCTGTCACCACTGCTATTTAATATAGTACTGGAAGATCTAGCCATAGCAATCAGGCAAGAGAAAGGAATAAAAGGTATCCACATTGGGAAAGAACAGGTCCAATTGTCACTATTTGCAGATGACATGATCCCTTATATAAAAAATTCCAAAGACTCCACCAGAAAACTATTAGAAACAATATAGTAAAGTCGCAGGATACAAAATCAATGTACAAAAATCAACAGCATTCCTATATACAAATAACGAATCCACAGCAAAAGAAATGAGGGAGTCAATTCCCTTTGCTATCACAACAAAAAGAATGAAATACCTGGAAATTAACTTAACAAAGAACGTGATGGACACATACTTAGAAAACTATGAGACAATTCTGAAAGAAATTGAAGCAGACTTTGAAAGGTGGAAAAATATTCCCTGTTCATAAATAGGAAGACTTAACATTGTTAAAATGGCAATTATGCCCAAAGCAATATACAGATTTAATGCAATACCCATCAAAATCACAATTATACTTTTGTGAAATAGGTAAAAGAATTAGTGAATTTATATGGAACCATAACAGACTTCAAATTTTCAAAGCAATACTACATAAAAAGAATAAGGCTGGTGTCATTACATTCCCTGACTTCCATTTATATTACAAAGCATCAATAGTCAAAACAGCCTGGTACTAGCAGAAGAACAGAAATATAGACCAATGGAATAGAACTGAAAAACCAGAAATAAACCCACAAATTTATGGACAAATAATTTTCTATAAAGGAGCAAAAAACACAATGGGGAAAGGACAGCCTCTTTAGTATGTAGTGCTGGGAAAAGTGAAAAAACATATGCAAAAAAATGAACCTGAGCTGTGAACCCTCTCCTTGTACAAAAATTAACTCAAAATAGATTAAAGACCTTCATGTAAGACCTGAAACTATAAACTGTATAGAAGAAGACATTGGTACTAAACTTATAGACCTAGGAATCAAGGAAAACTGCATGAACCTGACCGCAAAGGAAAGGGAAGTAAAAGCAAAAATAAATGAATGGGATTATATCAAACTAAAAAGCTTCTGCACAGCAAAGGGAACCTTCAACAAGGCAATGAGACATCAAACTGAATGGTAGAAAATATCTGCAAATAACGCATCAGATAAGGGTCTAATATCTAAAATATATAAAGAACTAATAAGACTTAACAAAAAAAAACCAAACAACCCTATTAAAAAGTGGGCAGAAGAACTAAACAGACACTTCTCCCATGAAAAAATTCAAGTGGCCTACAGACACATGAAAAAATGCTCATCGTCATTAGCTATCAGGGAAATGCAAATCAAAAATACAATGTAATAAGTTAACCACCTAATGTGACTTCTCTTTCCATCAAGTTGACAATGCACTGTAGAATTGTATGCCTGAAACCTATGTAATCCTTGCTAACAGATGTCACCCCAATTAAAAAAAAACACACAATGTAATACCATCTCAGACCTGTTAGAATGGCTATTATCAACAAGATAAGGAATACGAAGTGCTGGAGAGGATGTGGAGAAAAAGGAACTCTGGTACACTTCTGGTGGGAATGCAAACTGGTACAACCACTGTGGAAGACGGTGTGGAGGTTCCTTATAAAATTGGGAATGGAGTTACCATTTGACCCAGCAATCCCCCTTCTGGGGATCTACCGAAAGACTTGAAAACCTTTGTCCACAAAGACGTATGTACCCCAATATTCATCGCAGCGCTGTTCACAGTGGCCAAAACATGGAAACAACCAAAGTGTCCTGCGACAGATGACTGGACAAAGAAGCTGTGGTACATATACACAATGGAATGTTACTCAGCAATAAGAAAAGATGAAATATTGCCATTTGCAACAAAATGGATAAACCTGGAGATCATCATGCTTAGTGAAATAAGCCACACAGAAAAAACAAAGAACTGTATGACATCCTCATATGTGGAATATAAAACTGAAAGCAAAGAGAAAATAAATGAACAAACAAACAAATAAACCATGGACAAAATCAATAGTTTAATGTTTATTTGGAAATGAGTGGGTTAGGGAGGGTAGAAAGGGGAGGGGGTGGGAAAAGTGGGAGTGGAAGCTCAATATAAGGTGATAGAAAGAGAACTCAAAAAAAAAAAGAATAGAAAGATCCAAATCCTGATAGGAGCAAGTGGGTTTCCTTGACATGGATACAAAAACTTGGTGTGCAGGTTTACTCAGGATCCAGGAGAAAGCCAACACGGCCAATATATTTTGTTATTTTCATTTAGCATTGAAGAGTTTTCAAAAGTTGAAAGAGATTTTTCATGTAGCTACAATAATCAAGATTGTGTGACATTCATGGAAGGATGGAGTCCAGTCAGTGGATCAGAATATGTGTGACCTTGGATAATCTCTGTTTTATTTTAGATATGACACACACACTACAGACCTTAAAAAACAATAGAAAACATTATAGTGGAAGGGACTGGCTTTTATTTTGAGATATATTTACAACAAATTTTACTAAAGTACTATATTTCAAATATATTTATAAATATTTGGTAACAACATATTTAGTCTCTGTGATGTTAGAATGGGTGTGCAAATAGTGATAATCAATTTAATAATAATGACAAATATTTGTAAGTTTCTTTTTTGACACTTTTATTTTTCAATTACATTTGACGTACAATACTACATTGGTTTCAGGTGTACACCATAGTACTAAGACATTTATATTAACTTACGAAACTCCTTATTCTGATACATCTGGTTTCCATCTGTCCCATAAACAGTTATTGCAGTGTTATTGACTATATACCCTATGCTGCACTTTACGTCCCTGTAATGATTTTGGGATTATGAATTTGTACTTCTTCATTTCTTTCCCTTTTTCACCCACCCCTCCCACTCTCTTCCCATCACCCCAACAAATCTAGTACCCATCCGATGCCACTCATATTTATTGGTGACCTACTCAACCAGTTTAACATTTATTCTTATACTCAGTAAAGTAGAACTTTTATTTGACTCTTTTCACTGTGTCTTATAAAAAAGTATCTTTTTCATCCCACACAAACAGCTATATTAGTTTAAGGGAAGAGATGCTCCTGGGCCCCAGGATGGACCAGGGAAGCCTGACTTAGTCTCTATCAGAAAAAGGCAGCTCTGCATGCAAATTTTCCTTCAGCTCCAGGGCAAAAACATTTTTGGGGGCTATGGAGTTTACAACATTCTCCTCACAGAGCAATGAAGTCTCTGAGGAATACAGTGTGGTCCAGAAGTTAAGACTGCTGGGTCTTCTCCTGAGCCTAATGACAGCCCCCAAGGTCAGCGTCTCATGTGTCATATATGGGTCTATAGGCTGGCTGTGACTGTATGTGACTGATGCAGAGTTTTTCTCTTTGTTCCTATTTCATGTCAGCTGCAGGAGCCAAACCCAGGATTGGTGAAGACCTCACAGACACTCTCCCTCACCTGCTCTGTATCTGAGTTCTTTATCATAATCAGTAATTACTGCTGTAAATGAATCATACTGCCCCTGTGGAGGGATTGGTTTTGATGAGCTACATTACTTTTGATGCAAGCACTAATTACAGCCCGTCACTCAAAAGCCATATCTCATCTCCACTGACACATCCAAGAAGCAGTTTTCTTTGCAGCTGAATACTGTGACCACTGAGGACATGACTATATACTGCTGTCTGAGACACACAGTAAGTGGAAGTCAGTGTGAACTCCAAAACCCACCTTGAGAAAACAGGGTGAAGGGCTGGGCTACAGAGTGCCCTCAGAACACACAAGAGAAGGCACAGGACCATGATGGGATCTGAGGACACCAGGAGGTTCTCAGGACACAAGGCTTATCTTAGGACACACCAATACACACTTATGACACCAGGAGGTGCTCAGATTACCAAGGGGTGCTCAGGACAAGCAGAAATTACTCCCAACTTACAGAGCAGAAGTTAATCCTGGGGCATGGCAAGAGGATTCAGACATGAGCTCTTTGTCGAAATTAGTATTTTTTTTCTCTCCAAGCTGTAACAGTCCCAGGGACACTTTATAACTTCTTTGAATCTCTAATTTCTTTCATCTTCACTGGAGGCAAGGAATAAATAAGTAATTGTCTGTTTGCAGATGAGATATAAATGGTCACTAGAGACCTTGACCACTTTTGAAAATTGCCAATTTTTGTTCTTGACAAACATTGTACTGGTTTTTTTTTTTTTAATTTCTCAATGCCTTCAGTTTCTACATGGGCCTCATTCATTACACAGGCACACCATGTCTCTTTGTGGTCTTGAGTAAATGTTTAGCCATCATGCACTCAACATATATTCATCGCTTCATCTTCTATTGTGATTAATTAATGGACGCCTAAGGCAAGTCACAAACAGGTGGTTTAAAGTGGTCTCAACCACCATACTGAGTCCAGATATCATGTGCAAGTAGAAAACCAAGTAACACAATGCCACTGCAGGTAGGCTTGCTGAATGTGTGGGCATAGCCAGCATAGGACACCTCGAGGAATCCACAAATTTCAGGTAGAGGATGTCCAGATGCTACACCACCTGCAGAAAATCACAGGTAACAAGCCTAGAGCTCAGATAGCACTCAAGGAATGGATAGGGCTGGATGGTGTGCCAATGTCATAAATGTCAAGCTTTTGTATGTAGTCATGTATCTTTGAATGTGACAATAATTCACCAGATATAAATCAGGATTGATAGCAGAATTCACAACAGCAAAGAATATCAGAGACCAGTGCTGCCCCACACCAAGTTTGACACAGATCCTAGTATAGGGCCACACATGTCACACATTTTAGTCAGGCACCTCTAAATATCATTTCAACTATACTGCAATGTTTACACTATTGTTTGTCTTTACAAAGCTCAATTTTAGCAAACATTCTATTAAGTTGGTTTAGATAAACTCCCACTCTCAAATTTGATCACTGTTATTACCTAATTGGATTCTTCATCACCTACCTCCCTATGTTGAGGTTGTATCACCCTGGTCAACTTTCAGCAATAATCCTGTGTCAGTTTATTCAATACCTCCTCATTTCTGATGTTTCCTCTAAGCAATTTTTCATTCGCTGACTCCTCATCCCCATGCCCTTGATATAAAATGCAACTTCTATGTGTTTTATTCATAGTTTAGCCTAACCACAATTTCCTACTGAAAAACTTTATTGCATAGTTCCCCTGATTTATGTCAGACTTACCTTTCATTCACAGTTATGACAATGGATATGTTTCATTTATACACCTCTCACTGAAAGCCTGAGCTGATTATAATAGATATCACCTTGCCTGTCAAACTGGCCTCATTTTATGAAACAACAGCTATGTACTTTTATGTAGCTAAATGCTTCATACCAAATTCATCTTTGGAGAGGGCAGTGGCTTAATAAGAATTTACCTATATACTAATGTGGGCTTGCTTCTTCTTGGCTTGCTTTTACCAGAACAACAGACCAGGTACCGAGAGTCTCATTCCTTAACAGGAGATCCTACACGTTATAGTATCATATGGTTGCCATTAATGACAGTTAAGTGTGTCCTTGAAACCAGAAGCATGGGTTCCAGTAGTTGTACATCTTTCAGATTTTTCTAGGAGCAGAAATCTGAAAGAAGAGCAAAGGTACTGCTGAAGATTCTTCAAATGTTTTCAATATCCCCTGAGGTTTTTATGTCTTTGTCTTCTAGGAGGTAATATATGCTCTAAACTAAAGTCCATTATGGGAATGTTTCTGTCCTATAGGAAGCAGTGCAAATCTCATAGTGATAGTTAGTGTGGCATGCTGCAGCCCATGAGCTAGGACACAGGATCTGCAAACAAGAATTTTTTGTTTGCAAAAAGAATTACTTTCTCTCATTATGTATAGTGACCATGTTCAAAATGCTTCTTTTTCTCTCCACAGGTTTTGGTAGTGATAAATTGACTTTCTGGTTGTCAGGTGAGATTCCTTTATCTGAGAGCATGAAGGTCACTGAATCTGAGGCTGTTACTATTGCCTTGTTAGTTGTGGTTTGCATGACTGTGCACCTGCCCCAAAAGGAGGTGTTATACACCAATAATGGTAATGCCATATGTTTCCTTTTTATGACCAACATAACCACTACCTGCAGGCACAAAAAGGAGAAAGTTGTCCTGGGAAGCATCAGAAATATTCATTGTATTTATCATTAGAAAGGATAACTGTATGAACAACACTTGATAGTCAGATGAGCAAAGGTGATGGCCTCTCAGTGTTCAAGGTGTGAGACTTCTATTAGGCATGCAATAGAATGATTTTCTATGGGAAGTCCTTGTCAGGTCATAAAGGAAGGAAGACTGGGAGGAAAAGAAGGTTGTGGTGGATGTCAAGTATAACCACAGGGCAACCTGCTCCTGTGAACAAAAATACAAGACCTCTGACACTCACACTGAGGCTGGCCATTGTCTCACACTCTTCATGACATAGTAGACTAGACTTGGGAATGTGTGAATTCACCTGAAAGGTGGAATTTAAGGACCCATTGTGGTGGACTCATGATGCTTTCCTTTGTTTCCCTGGGGCCAATAGAGATTGTAGCAGGGCCGTATTTGATGGCTGTGTTTGGATATAATGTAACTTAGTTAAGCGGGCTCTCAGTGTTACACAACCTTGACCAGGCCAGTGGTGACCCTGAGTCCTAAAGCATGATGCTCTCAGAGGTATAAGATCCTCACTCTACCGAGAAATGACCAGCAAGCACCAAAATATGAACCTGAAAATAATTCCCCAGTCTCATGCTTCCAGGTCATAATGTTACTGGAGGATATGAGTTTCATTGCTCCTGGGTATTGAGCATTTTAGCACCGAGCTCTTCATGCTTGATTTGTTATTACAATACAAAAACTCATTCTAGCATATGTTTCTACTTAGGTTTTCTAGAATAGCCTTCCTGGAACATGTGAGGTTGAACACCATTTCATTAAGGAACTGTAAAGCCCAAATTAACAGGGATGAAAAGCAATAATTTTCTGTCACTTCTACATGTTTCTATATTTATGCTTTTATTATTTTAGGCCACTGCCCATATTTTAGAACATTTTATAAAATAAAAGTAAATAATCATGTGGTGTGCACGACTCACAAGTACATTCCTGTCATCCATACTTGCTTTGCTTTCTGAGGGTAACCTTTCACTTCCCTTAGGGCTAAAGGAGTATCAGCAGGTGAGATAATTTTTGCTGATTAGATCATTAGTGTTTAAGAGCTTCCATAAAAAAGTACCAGAGACTGCTTACTTAAGTACAAACTCATTTTCATATAATTCTGGAAGAAGAATTATGAGATCATGTGTCTGTTAGCTGGATCTCACCAGAGACCTCTTTCTTTGACCTTCAGGCAGTCATGGGATCCCTCTGTCTTTTTGAGGACTTCCCCTGTGTGGGTTGGTGAGCTAATTCTATTTTGTCATGACATGAGTCATATTGCATTATGTCCTACCATAATGATTTTACTCTACCTTAATTATTACTCCTTAGACTCTGTCACTAAATACGGTCAAATTTAGAAGTGCTGAGCACAGTACTTCAATATGTAAATTTGAAAAAATACATCACATCCCATTAAACACAAAATGTAATGTGTTATTTCTTTCAGTACTGTCAGGGTGGAAAGGTGCAAGTATGATCTTCATTTTGTTGCTACAAGTAGGCCAGTATGCCAATATTCAGTGAAACAAGTTGCTCCCTCAGCATGTATTTTAATGCATATGTTTTGGTTCTATACCAAAGATAAAGACTCAGGTGGTCCGCCATTTTATTCAGCTCAAACAAGCACCCAGGTGGTGCTACTTTTAAAACCACCTAGTGGAGACTCCGGTATCCAAGACATTGTACACACAACAACTGCAACTCTCCGGGCAGGACTTCTGTGCAATCCAGTTTCCAAGAACTGGAACCAGCGTGGAAAGTGGGACGAGGAGTAGGTTGACCTTATCCTGCTTTTCCTGGGAGGGTTGGACATGCTTCTTATTTTGTTTTCTTCAGATTCTGGGTTATGAAACCAGAAGAGTCTCTCATGCAGGGCAGAGCAGTAAATATGCAAATTCATGTGGGTGGACCATTCACTTAAATCCAGGGGCCCACATCCATAGTCGAGTGCTTTTCACCACCTAGTGAGTTTTCACTGTTGTCTATTTCTATCTTCCTTCAAGATGAGATCTATTATCATCCTCACCATCTTCATGACTATTCTCCCAGGTTAGTCACAGCCCTGGGATTATGGTCACTGAGAATGATAGGCAGAAAAGAGGCCCTGACCTTAGTCCTGCTCTTCCACACGGGTGTATGTGCCCAAGTGCAGCTGGTGCAGTGTAAACAAAGGTGACAAGACCCAGGAAGTCTTTGAGGCTATCATGCAAGCCTTCTCGGTATGGCTTTACAAATAGGTGGAACAACTGAGTGTGCCAGATGCCTGAAAGAGGCCTGGAGTGGATGATAAGGATCTATCCTGGTGATTCAGACTCCAGTTACAATTTATCCCTCTAAGACCACATTGCCATTTCATGGATAACACTATCAACACCACCTTTATGTAGTGAAAATTACTGAAAGCTTCAAGCATAGCCATATATCACTGTTTAAGGGACACAGGGAGAGAAGCCATGTTCTGCGAACACAAAAACCCTCCACTAGCTGCAGAGAGACCCCAATACCATCCCCAGAAGCCCCACACATGTACCCCTGGAAGCAGAGCCATACACTGTGTCTTCAAGCATGAGAGCAAGAAACTGTTAACATAGAAAGAAGCTTCACCCTGTTGGGACAATAAAAACACCTCTTTGGCTTTGGTAGCTCTGTTTGAAGGCAGCCACTGAGTGGAGAACATGCCCTGGGCTCTGCCAAGTTTCCCTGCAGTGTCTGTTCCTTTTTTTTCTTTTTACCAACAGCTTCTGCGTGAAATAACAGTAAATAATCTCACTTTTATTGTCCTTCCCCACTCTCTATTTTCTCAAACATAACTCTCACAGTAAATAACTGTTTTCTGTTTTGTCTTTCAGGTTATTTAAATTCTTCACTCACAGCACCCTGACTTTAGTCCATGGCATACTTTAAGTGTATTTACTTTGATTAAAATATGTCATTATTACTTACAGTAAAATAAATGGGAACCTATAAAGAATTGGCCTTTACATTAAATTATATTTACAGCAAAGTTGACATGCTTAGTGAAATAAGCCAGACAGACATTGAAAGTTTTTTAATACTCATGGAAACTCAAGAATGAAAATAAGTTCTGATGAATGCATATTAGGCATATTATTTATCAGTTTGAAAGTACTATCAGGTGTATTTACATAAAACAGGATGGTACAGAGTACTACTGTAACTGTGTGTGTTGGAACTTAATATGACTAGCAGTGCGATAGGATTTTTGCACAAGCACAACTAGTTACACAATGTGTGTGTGATGCTATGACATTAAATGGCTATGACATCACTATGTGATAGAAAAATTTTCATCTTCCTTGTAATCTAATTGGATGACCATTGTATATTCTGGTCTTTTTTTGACAAAAAAGTCATTAGGTTACTAACCAAAATAATCCCAATATGGCATATGACTGTAAAGACAATTATGATCATAAAATCTGTCAATGGGGATATATATATATTTATATACACACACATACATATATATATGAGATAAATAATAATCTTTTAACAGCAACTTGAAAAATCCATGAAATTAACATCATGATACACTCATCTTCTCTAGCATTTATCCTTACAATCCAATGCATGGGGCCATCTCATGTCTCACTCTTGAAGTAAACCTGCAGGCTATATGTATAGCACTTTACAGAAAGTAAGCTGTCTTCTCTGCAAGAAACTGCTTTTGTTTTTAAACCATAAAATTGCCACTCGTCTCTGAAAACACAGTACTTTCATTTCTCTAATTAAGGAAAACTTAGAAAAATATAAACTATATATTCTCTTTGAGATGAGCTGTCTGGTGTGTTTTAAGACAAAACCTAAAATCTGAAATCCATTAAATAAAATATTGAATAATTAAACATTATAAAATTTTGAAGCTTTTGTCTTACCTAGATAAAGTTCAGGGATTGAAAAGATAACCACAGACTGTAGAGCATATTTTCAAATTATTTCTCTGTAAAGTAATATATTCTGACTAATATAAAAAACTTCCTATATTATGCAAGAGCCCTGAACATTCGACCATAGAGCCCAGCTCAGGGGCATAAAGTTGTTGTGAAGGGAAGAAACATTTTCTTTTCAGAATTACAGTATCCTTTCTGAACAAATTTATTCCCAGGCCCCTACCTACCCTTCTACCCCTGAACATACATTAACTCTTAATGCCAGACTCTGAGAAAATGAGTCAGATATGCTCAGCATATATCATCAATATTTCTCAGGTGTAAAATTATACAGATGTTTAGTAGCTGTTTCTATTTTCACCTCTTCTTCATATAAAAGTGTGGTTATATCCAATGTGATTTGTGAGGATTTTCCAAACGTGGTTTAAGAAATGTATTTGAAAAGAGAGACTTAGAAACAAATATAAGCCTCACATGGTGAGAACAAATAATATTTAAGCCTGCTTATTCTTTTTAAATGCTCATATAAAAGTGGTCATAAGTGTGCTTAAAAGTCATATTTTGGAACCATATTTAAAACAAAGTTGAGATCAACATATTACTTAATATAAAATTGTGGATGCAAATTTGTCAATCATGGATATTTGAATGTTTTTGATTTAGGAAACAATTTGGACCTACAACAAATCCCTTATAATATTTAACTGTATATTTATAAGATTCCAGATTTACTCTTATGCTTGAAAAGGTTGTGTGTTCCTTTGGCAACATGCCCCATGACCCATGTGCATCACAATCCCAGACTCACAAAATACATGTAGTCAAGTGAAGACACATCTAATGAGGGCTTGGAAGGACCAGAGCAGCCTGACTCAATTCCACTCTTGTTATAAGAAACAGGCAGACCCACAGGCAGATTTTTTTTTCAATCTCCAAAGTAAAACCATCTCTTGGGATGTAGAGCTCACAGCAATCCTCACACATAGCTAAGTTCTCTGGAGAAAGCAAAATGGTGCTCTGAAAAATTAGACTGGTCCGTTTTCCCCTGTAAAATGTGACAGCCCTTCAAGTTCAGTGTCTCAGATGTCAGTCAGAAGTTTGTGGAATGGCTGTAAATGCATGTGACAAACTGAAACTGATTCTTCTTGTGCTCAGGTGTCTTGTCCCAGGTGGAGGCACAGAAATCATGCCCAGGACTGGTAGAGCCCTCGCAGACTCTCTCCCTTACCTGTGCTGTCTTTGGATTTTTCATTATAACCAGTGGTTACTACAGGCACTGAATCTGTCAGTTTCTAGGAAAGTGACTGGTGTAGATTGGGAAAATTAAATAAGATGAGAACACGTACTACCACCCATCACACAAATACCTGCATCTCTACATTCTAAGAACAAATTCAAGAACCTATTCTCTCTGCAGCTGAACTATATGACAAATGAAGACAGAGATGTATATTACTGTGTAAATGAGAAATCAGTGTGAGCCCAAATGCAAACCTTCCTGCAGAGAGACAGAAGAAGCTGGGCTTCAGGGGGAGCTCAGTTTTCCGAGTGTTACACAGGACATTCACGTGGAGTTCAGCATGCCAAGAAGCACTCAAGAAAACAAAAGGCTCTAAAGAACTTCCTGGGGTCAATTAGGACTACCAGCTGGTATAGTCCTACTTACCAGAAATAACCCAACACCCACTAGGAGGTGTCTAGGGTCACCAGTTAAATTAATATATAGCTTCAAATTTAAAAATATGGACTAATTTTATATCTTATGAAGTTTTAATGAAATATGTAAAGATTATTTACAACAACACAAATAAGACAAACAAAAATACATAACATCTAACGTCAATAATAAGGGGTTGCTAAGCCGTAATGTAGTTGGAGGAAGTTACTTAGACCAAGGTAAAGTCTATATGCTTAAAGGAAGTAAAAAATTGGTAAACACTGTCTCTTATTTTGACATAAACACACCAATAAAAAGGTGACATCAAAATATTTTTCTACTTAAATTATGTTTGTAAGTAATTGACAACTGTGAATATATTTAATCTGTTTTGTGTCAGATTATGTCTGGTCAAAATGCTAACCACTTTAATAATTATAATAAATACCCAAAAGTTTAAAAAAATTTAATCTATTCAACTAGTTCAGCATTCACTCTTATACTCAGAATAATAAAACTTCTCTTTGATCTTTTTTAATAAACCTACAACACTGGCTCCCCCATCCAGATTCAGACATCCTATGAATGCAAATAAAGTAATCCTACTGTGACCTCAAAAGCACAATGAGATCCGTCCCTCTCCAGTTATAAAGAACAGGTTTCCCCACATGCAATTGCGTTTTAAGGCTCCAGGGTAAAACCTTGTTATTGGCTGTACAGTTCACTGCTCTCTCCTCACCAAAGGCTGAGGTCTGTAGGAAAGTCAGAGCTGTGGTCCAGAAAATGAGACTGTTGGATTATCTCCTGTGCCTTGTGACAGCTCTTCAAAGTGAGAATTTAAGATATCAGACAAGGGTTAATGGGATGGCTTTGACTGCATATGACAGATGTAATGATTCTCTTTGTCTCCAGGTTTTCTGTCCCAAGTGCTGCTGCAGAATTTGGGCCCAGGACTGATAAGGCCCTCACAGATTCTCTCCCTCAAGTGCACTGTCTCTGGTTCCTTTAACACAAGTAGTGTCTACTGTAACTATAATCTGCAGCCCCTATGGAAGGAGCTGGAGTTGATGGGGTTCATTCATGTTAGAGGTAGCACTCACCCCAGCCCATCCATCAAGAGCCACATCTCCATCTCTAGAGACACATTAAAAAACCAGCTCTCCTGCAACTGAACTCTGAGACCACTTAGCACATGGCCATGTATTAGTGTGTGAGACACAGTGAGGGGAAGTCAGTGTAAGCCCAGACACAAATCACATGTAGAAAATTTAAAGGGCTGGGCATGCCCAGGACACCAAGGAGTGATCAAAATATGAGGGGCCCCAGAAGATCCATGAGAATGTGCTCAGTTCACCTCAGGGTGCATGTGACACTAGAGCTCAGGAAGGAGACTAAGGGCAACAGAAAAAAACTTGTCATTGAGATGAAGTGTCCCATCACCATATAAAGTCTCCTTATTTTAAATAACATTTAACCACAAAAGACCATCAGTTGCATTTATTCTAAACCCTGACACAGTGTATAAACACTTCAAACACATTAAATATTTCACATTTCACAGTTTACAACTATACAAATTATATATATATCTATATATATATATCTATATAACTCCATATATATCTATATATAGAGATATACAGAGATATATCTATATATCTCTATATATAGATATCTCTCTCTCTCTCTCTCTCTCTATATATATATATATATATAGATATATAGATATATAGATAGGTAGATAGATAGATAGATAGATAGATAGATATATGTCATGTATTTGGTCTGCATTATGAACAGGGCCTGCATATGGCTGATAATGTGCAGTAAATTCTCAGAATGGCAACATTACAGTAATAATAATAATGATGATAATAATAATAATGAGGAAAAGAAGGAGGAGGAGAAAGATACAGGAAGTGGAGGAGGAAAAGAGAAAATTTCACATTTTCTTGTTTATTATTAGGAAAGGGAAAGATATTTTAAAAAAGACATCATAATCTGAATTAAAAATTAGAACTTTCATATTATTTCCCCAAACTACATTTTCACCTGTAAGTCTTTAGAAATGGTGGTCCCCAGGCTTAATCCTCAACCCCATATAGAGCTTCACTTCCTCTAGGAGAAATAAAAAGAGGGGAAAGGCTCCTAAGTCCTTAGGTGTAGTATCCTGGTGCCTCAGTTGAATTTCCCCAGTGGTGTAGTGATCACTGGCTAGGTCCCGGGACTTTGAAAGACACACTTAATAAATTACTATATTTTATAGTTTGTTATCATTGTCATACACACAGTAACACACACACACAGAGTCACACACACACATGTGTTTCCACATGGGGTAAAAACACAGAGATGTTTTTAATGTATGTATTAGGAGAAGTTATATGAGGATATTCTTCTAAGAGAAATTATGGAGGTTGACAATATTCTACTTTATTTTCCAAAAATAATTTCTAATGTAATTTATATTCATTTAATACATTTATTTTTTCCATTTATTTCATATTTATCAACCACCTACATTTTTATTCCTTCTCCATAAAATAATCAAATATTTTGATATTATTAAAAATGTCAAGGTGTCTCACTCAGCTTGGTCTACTGAAAAAAAGACCACAGGACATCTGGAGTAAACAAGAGTTACTGATTTTTACTCCTGTGGAGGTACAAAAAACTAAAATCAATGTGTTGGCTGATTTTGGTCCTCGTGAAAGGTTCAAATTGACTTGCAGTTGTCCACATTCTTATTGAGTTCTTAACTTCCTTAAATAATGGATACAGACATCTCCCTTTCCCTTTCTACAATACTCGCGTTTTATTAAAATTGGACAAGCACATTATGACTTCATTTAACACTACTTCTTTCTTGAAAGCCGTATTTTAAATGTTTTAATTGAGAATTAAGTCTCCCAAATATGAGTTTGGAAAGAAACTAATACAATCCATAGTATTCCACCTGTGAACCCCCAATATATTTGACTTTCTTTTTCTTATTAGTTTCATGTGTATGAGACAACATAATACTTAGACATGTACAGATCTTATATAGTGATAACCCCAACAAGTATTTTTCTCATTTTATACATTACATAGCTATTATAATACCATTGAATATATTCCCTGTGTTGTACTCTATATCCCATGAATATAATAATGGACATTTAACATAAATTTATATTATTTTCAGGTGAACAACACAGTTGATAGCCAGCTGTATAGGTTATGAAATACTCCTCTGAATGGGTCTAGTGTCCACCTAACACCTTGCATACCTTTCTCAACATTATTAACTATGTAGTCTATACTGTACCTCGTATCCCCCCATAACTACTATGTATTTACCAATTTACATTTCCCAATTCCTTAACTCTCCCAACTCATCCTGCATCCTCCCTCTAATCTGACTTCATCAGTTGGAAGTTGTTTCTGTCTTGATTGTTTGGTTTCTTTTCTTTTCTTTATATTCCACATGTAAGTGAAATTATGTAGAATTTTTCTTTCTCAGTTTGACTTATTTCACTTATCATGATAACTTTTAGTTTAATCCATGTTGTTTCAAATGATAGGATTTCCATATTTTATGGATGAGTAATACTCCATTGTTAAATGTGCCACAGCTTCTTTATCTTAATGTCAGTTGGTGGCCATTTAGGTTGTTTCTATATCTTAGCTATTGAAATAATGATGCAATAAACATAGGGGTGCATATATATGTTTTGAATTAGTGTTTTGGATTTCTCTGAATAAATACACAGAAGTGAAACTGCTAAATCATAAAATAATTTCATTTTTAACTTTTTTGTGGAACCCCCATACTGTTTTACATAGTAGCTGGACAAATTTGCAATTTCACCAACAGTGCACAAGAATTTTCTTTACTTCATATCCTAACATATACTTGTTTATTAATTTATACCTATTGATGATTGTCATGTGACCAAAGTGAAGTGTTATCTCACTGTAGTTTTAATTTTCATATCTCTGATGAGCAGTGACTTTGAGCATCTTTTAATATGTCTACTGGCCATCTAAATGTCATATTTGAAAATATGCCTATTCAGGCCTTCTGCTCATTATTAATTTTTGTTTTCAAGTTGAGTTTTGTGAGTTTTTTAATTAATTTTGGATATTAACCACATATTGGATGACTCACTGGTGAATATCCTCTGATTCTGTAAGACATTTTCTCGTTTTGCTGATTTTCTTTTTTTTTTTCTTTTTGGATGTAAAAATACTTTTTAGTCTGATGTAGTCCCATTTGCCTTCTTATTTTTTTCCTCTGTTTTTCTTTCCTGAAAAGGTATCATTGAAGACATTGCTATATGTAATGTCTGAGAGGTCACTTCCTATGTTTTCTTCTAGGAGTTTTATGGTTTCAGGTTATATTTAAGACTTTAATCCATTATGAGTTTATTTTTCCACATGGGGTAAAAAAGTAACCCAATTTTATATTTTGCATGCATCTGTCCAGTTTTCTCAGATCCATTTATTAAAAAGACTGTCTTTACCCTAATGTAAATTCGTGCTTTCTTTATTATAGATAAATTGACTGTATAAACATGAATTTTTTTCTGGATGTTTTGTCCTTTCCATTGATCTCTTTGTTTTTATGCAAATACTATGCTGTTTTGATAACTGTGGCCTTGTAGAATAAATTGATATCTGGTAGCATGTTTCCTCTAAGTTTGTTCTTTATTTCCATGGATTTTCTGGCTAGTCTAGGTCTTTTATGATTACTTATAAATGTTAGTATGATTTGTTCTAGTTCTGTAAAGAATGCAACTGATATTTTGATGGGAATCGCATTGCATTTATATATTGCTTTCAGAGTATGGATATTTTAACTATATTAATTCTATCCATGAACAAAGTCAGTGTTTTCATTTATTTATAGCTCTTTGGAATTCTTCCTTCAGTGTTTCATAATTTTCTAAGTACATGTATTTTACTTTCTTGGATAAGTTTATTCCTAAGAATTTTGTTTTATTTATATCTTATAGGTTGTGTAAGAATGTTACAAATTTATACATATTAATTTTCTATCTTGCAAATTTACTAAATTTATTTGTCAGTTCTAAAAGTTTTGGGGTCAAATCTTTGGGATTCTCTAGATATTGTATCATGTCATCTGCAAACAATTATAGTTTTACTTCCTTTCTAATTTGTATTCCTTTTATTTTTTGATTGTCTTGTTCCTGTGGCTAGGACTATCAGTACCATGTTGAATAAAAGTCATGAAAATGGCTTTCTTTTAGTGTTTCTGGTCTTAAAGAGAATTTCTTTAGTTTATTCCCATTAAATATTATGTTAGCTGTGGGTTTATCATATATAGATTTTATTAGATTGAGATATGTTCCTGCTATTCTCAATTTACTCAGCAATTTTAAAATAAATGGCTGCTAAATTTTGTCAAATGCTTATTCTGCATCTATTGGAATAACCATATGATTTTTTTGTTTGTTTATGTGGTGTATTATGTTAATTGATTTATGTATATTGAACCAACCTTGCATCTCGGGAATGAATCTCACCTGATTGTGTGTATGATTTTTTTAATGTATTGCTGAATTCAATTTGCTATTATTTCATTGAGAACTTTTACATTTATGCTCATTTGGGATTTTTACCTGTAGCTTTTTTTTTATTTGCATTGTCTTCATCTGGTTTTGAAATCAGGGTAGTGGTGTCCTCATAAAACTAATTTGGGAGCCAGCAACCTTCTTAAAATTATTGAAATGCTTTGAGAAGAATAGATGTTAATTCTTATTTGAATATTTGGTAAAATTCACTAGTGAAAACATCTGGTCCAGAACTTTTGTTTTTCACTACTTTCAGTAATTTTTTCCATTCTCTTCTGGCCTACAAAGTTCCTATTGAGAAATCTGTTCATAGTCTAATGGGAACTCTGTTGTAAGGAAGTTGTCTTTCTGTTGCTGTTTTTAGGATTCCCTCTTCATCTTTAACCTTTGCCATTTTAATTATAATGTGTCTTGGTATAGGCCTGATAGGATTCATCTTAATTGGGACTCTCTGTGCTTCTTGGGTTTGTGTGTCTATTTCTTTTACCAGGATAGAAGTTTTTGGTCATTATTTCTTCAAATAGGTTCCTGATACCTTGTGCCCTCTCTTCTCTTTCTGGTAAACCAAGGATTCAAATTTTGTTATTTTAGTGTTTCCCAGAGATCTCTCAGGCTATCCCCATTTTTTTTAAATTCTTTTTTCTTTTTGCTCTTCCATTTTGGTATTTTTGGCTACCTTCTCTTCCAAATACCTGATTTAATTTTCTGTTTCTCCAACATGTTTTATTCTTTCTAGTGTAGTCTTCATTTCAGTTATTGTGTTCCTCAGTTCTGATTGGTTGTTCAGTATGGTTTCTATGTCTTTCTTTATGGTTTGTATCTCTTTGTTGAAGTTTTCAGTAGGTTTCTTAAGCATTCTTATAACCTGTGTTCTAAATTCTTGCTCTGGTAGATTGATTGCCTTCATTTCAGTTACCTTTATTTCTGGAAGTTTTTTTTTATTTATTTATTTGGGACATGTTTATTTTTCTGTTTCCTGATTCTGACTTCTTTTCTGTATTTGCTTCTATGTAGTAGGTACATCTCTTATGTTTCTTGGTCTTTGCTTAGTGATCTTATGTAGTATGTGTCCTGTGTTATCCAATCGTGCAATCTCATTGATGTTCTGTATGTGTTACCTAGAATTGTCCCTTGAGTGTGCTGTGTGTGGTCTTCACTTGTAATTGAGTGGTATGCCACTCACAGTACAACATTAACTGTCTGCAGGAAGTGGCAGAGTAACCTAATGCTCTTTGGCCTGCCACAGACAACCACACCTGCTGAAGTCAGCAAGAAGGTTTTCCTCTATTAGTTAGTTGGGACTGATATTCATCCATCTAGAGTGTTTTGTGATGACAAGCAAGTGTCTAGAAGGACTGTGTTTACTTTTGTAAAATGAATAAAAATAGAAACAGACAAATAAACATACAAACAAATATACAAAAAAATGTACCTACGAGCCCCATGGTCTGCTACTCACAGCAGAGTTTTACCTTCCCTGGTGGTGGCAATGATGGTAGGGTAGCACGGAAAGTTTCCCAGGCAGACTTGGAGAGCTATCACTGCAAAAGACTGTCTCCCACTACTAGTACAGCAGGCCTAATAGGTTTGCAGTTCTAAGTTTCTCTATGTGGGCATGGCAACATTTCAGTGTGCCGGAACACACTTTACATAAAAATGAGAGAAAGAAATATCTGTAACAATAATACTAAAATAATAAAAATTAATAATGAAGATTAAAATATAAATAAAATTTAAAAAATTAAAAACGTACACAAATACTTTAATTTAAAAATTAAATTAATAAAATGCAAATAAAATAATCATGAGCATTCCAAAAACAAGAAAAAAGAAAAAGAGTAAAATTATTAAAAAAATAAGTTTTGTGTAAGCCCTGTTTTAGAAAATGAGTCAGAGAATTAAAGTCAAATTGAAAAGAAAGAAAAAAACCTTTTAAATCTATTTTTTTGCTGTGAGTCTCCAAGTCTTTCTTTTTCTGCACACTTTTAGTTACTCTGGAGGAGCAGCAGAGTGGTATCAAAAGCTCTCCAAGGAGTCACTAACAGATATTCCTGCAAAAGTCTGCAAGAAAAGGATTCTTCACTAGCTGCGGTAGGCCAGTAACTTAGCCAAGAATAGTTGGATTGGGCAAATCTCTAGTGTACCTGAGCACAATTTTAGAGGCTGGCTTCCAAGCTCTGCTCCCAACAAGTTGCTCTAAGAACCAGCTCCCCCATGGTCTTCCACCATTCTGCTACTCTGCTGGTTTCACTCTTGTTTCCTCTTGGCCTCCCCTGTCCCATGCACTGTGCTGCTCCTGGATAGTCCTGTTACAATCTGCCTCTGCTCCCTTCCCTCTGTCCCACTCACCCCCTTCTCTCTAACCTTTAAGTGTTTCCTTGTGATGCATGGATTTCTCAGCTGTCATTGTGTCTGTCACTCAGGGTTCTCTTTCTTGGCTCCCGAACAGCCGTTCAATTGTGTTTTCTGGGAGATGACTTAGGGACCTCTTCTCTGGTCTCCATCTTGCCCTCTTTCCTGGCATACTATTTCTCCTGAAAATGATTTTAAGGAGAAAAAAAAATAAAGACATGAAGAAAAGAAAAAGTAGAGAAAATGTAGTATAAATTAAAAATAAAATTAAATTTATAGATAAAAAATAAAGTAAAATAATTAAATTATATTTAAAAAGAAATTGAGAAAATCTAAGATAGTGGCAAGAGAGCAGAAACTTCCAACATCACCTGGATAATACAATTGAACAGCTGTGATTCAACATGGGAAACCCTGAGTGGCACAGTGTCAGCTGAGAGATACACTCATTGCAAGAAAACACATGAGGGTTAGAGAAAAGGGTCCCAATTAAAGAGGAGGAAGGGAAAAGAGCAGAGATGGGGTTCCAAAATGAGAAATCACCAGGGCTGACAGAAGGAACAGGGAGGAAGCCAAGAGATACTGACTGAAGAGCAACACAATCCCAGGTGGATTGAAGGCTGAGTGGTGACA
This sequence comes from Lyroderma lyra, assembly GCA_004026885.1. Classification (NCBI taxonomy): domain Eukaryota; kingdom Metazoa; phylum Chordata; class Mammalia; order Chiroptera; family Megadermatidae; genus Lyroderma; species Lyroderma lyra. Next base: position 18,787 of record PVJL010008095.1, on the reverse strand, counting down.
AAAGCAGATGCAAGAGTGGCTGAAACACTGTAAGACCGTAGGTGAGTTGAAACCCCAACCAGTGGCAGCATGCTAGGGACCCAACAAGAGTGGCACACCCTGGTGCAGGTTTGAGGCTGAAAAAGGCATCTGAACTGCTCTGGGTGAGGGCACAGCCTCCAGCTGAAGCATGGCCCCATGAAGAACAATCAACTATGGGTGAATTTGAAACTGAAAGCTGGCTGTCACATTCTGCTTCCAGCCCATCTTTGTTCACCTTGTCCAGGGGTCTTTTATGAACAAACTAGTGGTGCAGTGGAGTTAACAACCAGGGAAGCTACCAGAAGAAAGAAAGCTGCCACAGACCACAACTCTCCCAAACCCAAGAAGAAACCATAAGCACTGAGCATGACTATTTTACCTAACTCTCCCAAAGCCTACCAACCCCTAAATCCACCAAGTGTCTGGCCTACAGTCAGCTTGAAAAACAAAACAGAAACAAAAGGCAAACAAACCTGTGCCCTTTTCAACAAAACCCACACCCACGGAAACAAGCAATAGAGTTCAGAAACACTCAAAAACAGAGCAACAGCAGCTTTTCTCTGCACTGATCTCAGAGGCATAGCACACCATCACCAACCATATTAAAAACAAACAAATAAAAAAAAAAACAAAAAAACAAATCAAGACCAAGGTGAATGGATTAAAAAAAAAGATAAGCCCACTTTACATGAAGGCTCCCAGAATAAAATTTTGAATAACCAAGAAAAAGATATTGAAAATCACTACACCATTATGATTTGGGAAAAGAAAAAAGAAATAAATACATGTTTATATCTGCCACAAAAAGAACCCTGATGCCCCCACTCAAAAAAGAATTATTTGATACCTTAGAATTCAAAACTGCTCAAAAAGAAAATAAAAAATTTTCAAAGAAAAGAAACTTCTAGATCTGGAAATATATTATCTAAATGACACAGAATTCTACACTGCAGTTCTTAAAATACTTAGAGTGCTTTAAAAATGCTGGCAGAGTACCCAGAAAGAAATAAATGATCTCAGAAAGAAAATCTGTGAACAAAAGAAACATTTTACAAAGAAATTGAAGATATAAAAGAAGAATAAAATATAAATTCAAAACATAAACAATGCAATAAAAGAACTGAAAAATGAACTACCTACCATGGGGAACAGGGCCAACTAGATGGAGAAAAGAATTAGTGATATCAAAAATTGGATCATGAAAACAACAACAACAAAGAAAATAGGGACTTCAGAGTCAAAGGAACAGAAAGATCTCTACAAGAATGATCTGACTCCAGAAGAAAGAATATTAGAATAAAAAAAAGTAGAAGGTACAGAACAGAATTTGACAGAGAGCTTACTAGAACAAATAGTAGAAGAGAAATTTCCAAATGCATGGAAAGATCCAGGACCCAAAATTCAAGAAGCAAAAAGAATCCTTAGCTACCAGGACCCCAGCAGATCTTCTCCAAGGCACATAGTACTGAATACATAAAAAATAAAAAACAAAGAGAGAATTCTTAAGGCAGTCAGGGCGAAAAAGTCTATAACTTTAAAGGAAAGCCCATCAGGCTCTCATCAGACTTCTCAGCAGAAATTCTACAAGCCAAAAGGAAGTGGAATTACACATTGAAAATGAGAAATTACCAGCAAAGAATACTTTATCTAGCAAAATTATTCTTCAGATATAAAGGAGGAATAAAGACATTTTCATATATACAAAAGCTTAGCGAATTCTCAAGCACAAGGCCAGGTTTTCATAAAACACTGAAGAAGACAATTTGACCTGAAATAAAAAATAATCAAAATAAATGGGGAAGAGTTGAAACAAAAACTATATATAAAAGGGAGGAAGTAATGGCCATATAAAATCCTCATATATCAATCATCATAAAAAATGTGAATGGGCTGAACTTATAGCTGAAAAATCACTTCCACAGTAGTTGTACCAGTTTGCATTCCCACCAGCAGTGTACCAGAGTTCCTTCTTCACCACATCCTCTTCAGCACTTGTTATTCCGTGTCTTGTTGATAATAGCCATTCTAACAGGGGTGAGGTGGTATCTCATTGTGGTTTTGATTTGCATTTCCCTGATAGCTAATGAGGATGGGCATTTTTTTCATATGTCAGCTGGCTATTTGTATTTCTTCAGAGGGAAAGTGTCTGTTAGTTCTTCTGCCAACTTTTTCATTGGGTTATTTGCTTTTTGTAGTTAAGTCTCATTAGTTCTTTGTATATTTTAGATATAAGACCCTTATCTGAAACGTTATTTGCAAATATTTCCTCCCATTCAGTTGGCTGTCTCTTTGCCTTGTTGATGGTTTCTTTTGCTGTGCAGAAGCTTTGATATAGTCCCATTCATTTATTTTTGCTTTTACTTCCTTTGCCTTTGAAGACAGGTTCATGAAGTCTTCCTTGAGTCCTAGGTCTATAAGTTTAGTACCTATGTCTTCTTCTATACACTTTATTGTTGCAGGTCTTATATGAAGGTCTTTAATCCATTTTGAGTTATTTTTTGTATATGGAGAGTGTTCATAGCTCAGGTTCATTCTTTTTTTAATTCATTTTTATTGTTAGACTTATTGGGGTGATATCTGTTAGCAAGGATTACATAGGTTTCAGGCTTACAGTTCTACAGTGCATTGCCAACTTTTGCATATGTTTTTCCAGTTTTCCCAGCACCACCTACTAAAGAGGCTGTCTTTTCCCCATTGTATGTTTTTTGCTCCTTTATCAAAAATTATTGGTCCATAAATTTGTGGGTTTAGTTCTGAGTTTTCAGTTCTATTCCATTGGTCTATATTTCTGTTCTTCTGCCACTACCAAGCTGTTTTGACTATTGATGCTTTGTAAAATAAATTGAAGTCAGGGAGTGTATATGCCACCAGCCTTATGCTTTTTATGTAGTATTATTTTGGCAATTCGTGGTCTTTTGTGGTTCCATATAAATCTAATAATTCTTTTATCTATTTCACAAAAGTATGATTGTGGGATTTTGATGAGTATTGAATTAAATCTGTAGATCTCTTTGGGCAGAATGGCCATTTTAACAATGTTGCGTCTTCTTATCCATGAACAGGGGATATTTTTCCATGTCTTAAAGTCTGTTTCAATTTCTTTCAAAAGTGTCTTATAGCTTTCTGTGTATAAGTCTGTCACGTTCTTTGTTAAGTTAATTCCCAGATATTTCATTCTTTTTGTTGTGATACCAAAAGGAATTGACTCCCTCATTTCTTTTTCTGAGGATTCATTGATTGCATAAAGTAATGCTGTTGATTTTTGTACATTGATTTTGTATCCTGCAACTTTACTATATTCGTTAATTGTTTCTAATAGTTTCCTGGTGGAATCTTCGGAATTTTTTATATAAAGGATCATGTCATCCGCAAATAGTGACAATTTAAAAAGAAAACATCACAAGTAGAAGACTGGATTAAATACCAAAACCCATTCATATTCTGACTTCAAGATACCCACCACAGTCATAAGGACAAACAGAGACTCAGAGTGAAAGGGTGGAAAACAACACTCCAAGAAAATGGAATCCAGAGAAAAGCAGGAGTTGACATAATTTACAAACCAACTACTAACAGATCTACCAAAAGAAGAGGCTGACAAAAACACAATTACCCTCTTAACAGCCATGGAAAGATTACTGAAACAGAAAATAAGTAAGACTATATAAGGTTTAAATGATACATTACAGCAGTTGGATTAGTTGACTTAAGACATTTCATTCAACAAAAAATGTCTATACCTTCTCTTCTAATGCACATAGAAAATTCTCAAGAATAAATCATATGCTGGATCACTTAACCAGCCTCAGCAAATTCAAAAAGATTGAAATCATACCAAATATATTCTCAGATCACAAAGCTTGAAATTAGAGATCAATTGCAATAGGAAGCAGAAAATAATTATATATACATTGAGATTAAACAATATTTTATTTAAAAATGACTGGATTAAAGAACAAATAAGAGATTGAAAAATACATAAAACTAATGACTATGAAAATACAAGGTATTAAAAGTATTGGGACATAGCAAAAGCAGCAATAAGAGGAAAATTTATATCATTATGGGCCTATTTTAAGAAGCAAGAAAAATCACAAGTAAACATTTTAACATCCCATCTTAAAAACTAGGAAAAGAAACAGGTAAAACCAAAATCACAATAAAAAATGAAATAATAAAAATTAGAATACAACCTACAAAATAATTGAGGACAGCAAGACAATAGAAGAAGTTAATGCAACAAAGAGGTGCTTATTTGAAATAAACCAATAAAACTGACAAACCCCAGGCTGAACTAACCAAAAGACAAAAAGAAAGGACACAACTAGTCAAAATTAGAAAGGAGAGAATTACTACTGAAAATGCAAAAATACAAAGAATCATTAGAAAATATCATGAAGTGCTTTATGCCACCCAATTTATCAACCTGAAAAAAAAATGGAGGAATTTCTAGAAACATATGGTGTACCTAGACTGAACCAAGAAGAACTGGACAATTTAAAAGATGAATCAACAATAATGAAATTGAAATAATCATCTAAAACCTCCTTAAAGAAAAAAGCCATGGACACGACATTTACAAAAATGAGTTTTACCAAGTATTCAAAGAATAATTAATGCCTATCTTCTTCAGAACTTTTCAAAAAATTGAAGATGGGGCAATACTTCCCAACTCATTCTCTGAGGCCAACATTACCTTAATACCAATGTCGGGTACGGATAACATAAATAGAAAATCCTATAGGCCAATATATCTGATGAACACAAATGCAAAAATTCTAAACAAAATATGAGCAAATAGAATCCAACAAGGCATCACAAAAATCATACACCATGATCAAGTTGGATTTATCTGAGAGGCATAAGGATAATTCAACATATGGAAATCAATCAATGTGATACACCATATGAACAAAATAATAGATAAAGATCATATGATCATATCAATTGTGTCAGAAAAAACATTTGACAAGATACATTTATTTATCATCAAAACACTAAAAAAAATAAGTGTAGAATGAAAGTAACTCAATATAATAAAGGCCATATATGACAAACCCTCAGCTAATACCATACTAAATGGGGAAAACCTGAAGCTCATTTCCCTAAAATCAGAAACAAGACAGAAATGCCTCTTGTCACCACTGCTATTCAATAAATTACTGGAAGTTCTAGCCAGAACCATTAGGCAAGGGGCAGGAATAAAAGATACCCAAATTGGGAAAAAAATATCAAACAGTCACCATTTGTAGATGACATGATCATTTCCATAGACAATTTCAAAGACTCTACCAGAAAAGTATTAGAAACAATTACAAATACAGTAGAAGTACAGAATACCAAATCAATGTATTAATATAAAAATCAATTACATTTCTGTATGCAAACTACAAAACTTCAGAAAAAGAAATGAAAGAATCAATACTGTTATGATTGCATCAAAAATAATAAAATAACTGGGAATTAACAAAGAATGTGAGAAACTTATAAACTGAAAATTACATGACACTATTAATAGAAAAGGACACAAAAATGGAAAAATATTCCATGTTCATTGATAAGAAGACTTAATATTTTTAAAATGGCTATATTACCCAAAGCAATATAAACATTTATTGCGATTCCCAACAAAATCCCACAAACTTTCTTTCATGAAATAGAATTTAAAAATTCATTATCATATTTTTATGGAACCACAAAATACCTCAAATAGCCAAAGCAATTCCACATAAAAAGAGTAAGAATGGAAGTACCATGCTTTCCAATTTCCATTTACAGTAAAATGCATCAATAATAAAAACAGTTTGGTATTGGCAGAAAAACAGACACACACAACAATGGAAGAGAATAAAATAACAGAAATAAATCCATAAACATATAAACAAAAATTTTTGATAAAATAGTAAATAATGTACAATGGGAAAAAGAAAGTCTCTTCAGTAAATGGTGGTAGAAAAATTTTAAAAATCTCATGCAAAATAATAAATCTGAAATTTGACTGTCACTATATACTAAAATTAATGTAAAATGAATTAAAGACTTCCACATCGGATCTAAGACAATAGACTGCATAAAAGGAAACATGGGTACTAAACTTATACACCTCAGGTTCAGAGAGGCTTTCTGATCTCAAAGGCAAAGGAAGAAAAAGCAAAAATATATTAATGGGGCTATATCAAACTAATAAGCTTCTTCACAGCAAAATAAGCCATCAAAAATGCAAAGAGGAAGCCAACTGATTGAGAGAATATATTTCTGATAGAGGACTAATATCTAAAATAAAGAATTCATGTGACCGAACAAAAACAAATGAACAAACAAAGAATCCAATTAAAAAGTTGGTAGAGAACCTGAACAGACACTTCACCCATGAAAACATACAAATGGCCAATAGACATATGAAAAAATGCTCAATGTCACTGCCTATTAGGGAAATGTAAATCAAAACCACTATGAGATACCACCTCACTGAATGGCCCAGACTCAAGAAAGTTTAGATTGGATCCTCTTGGGTACTAGTAGGGTGATATAAACCCTTGCCTAGGAATCTGGACAATTCCAGCTGGACCACCTTATCCTGTGTGAGTTTTCTGATCCTTCCAGACCAGAAAGGAATGATTGATTAGACAGAGAGAGACAGCCACACTAACAACACGAGGCAAGAAGGAGTCAGAACAACAGTTCTTTATTGAGTGTGTCTGGGTGTAAGCCAGCTGAGTCTGATAAAGGAATCAGCCCTGAATAGGAGTTGAAGGCGAAGTTTTATATGGATATGGTTGGACAAGAGCCAGGTATCTGGTGGGTATCATAATGGGGCCTTTTTCCTGTTCCTTGTTCCAGCTCTAATCCAGGTTATTGTCTGTTCACTATGTTCTTGCCACTCCAGTGGCTTGGCCTTTGGTGGTTTGGCCTCGTATTGTGTCCTAGTGTTTGAGCTGTTTGGCCAGTCCTGTGCGTGTATAACACAACAGAATGTGGATTAGAGAAAAGGTGCTGATGTAAAAATATCTTGGAGGGGATTAATACTCTGGCCCTTACATTCCTATTTTTTATTGGTGATAGAAAGAGGGCATCACTCTCTTTAACTATTTCCTGAAGGTGCGGGGTCATTGAGGGAAGCCTGGAAGAAAAATATTAGCCTTGGGGAATGGGTTGATAGGGTATCAAAAGGAATTGCCCTGTAATTTTGTTATTTAGGAACTGGACTTGCCTATGGATGAATAGTGTGAGCAAGTGCATAATCCAAGGGTAAAACAGGAGAAGCAAGATTATACTGATTAAGGGTCCTAAAGAGGGTAACATCCAGGTTAATTTTCTCAAGGTACATGGGAAAACAGATCAGATAGACTCTTCAAGATCCTATTGACTAAAAGTTTTGAGCCAGGTGGCTTTTTCTAAAATTTTCTGAGTTTATTCTTTAATTTACTTTGTAGAATTAATGTAAAAACAGCAAGACTTATTAGCAATCTTACCAATTTGGCAGAGTTCAAGGTACAATAGATAGCTATTCCTAAGCTTGTCTCCCAAGGTCAGGGCTGTTGTTCCAAGAAGCAGCAGCAATAGCCCTATCAACTCCTTGATATTGCAGCTTGCCAGGCTGAGCTAAACTTCGTTCCTCTTAGCCTCTTCAAGCTTATTTTTGTTAACAATTTCTGTTTCATCATTTATCTATCTTTGACTGATAAAAGAAATCTTTGGGGGATGAGATGAGGGTCAGCCTTCTATAACTGCTTTAGAGCTGGGCAGGGAGATCATGTTGTCCCTGCCTATGAGATTGTTGGCTGAGGATGGTGAAACATTAGGCCTGGAAAAATTTTGGTGGCTCAAGGCTGTAACTGTCCTTGAGTTAGTGTTCTAAGTGATAAACATATTTATGAGGCCTCCAAAGTAAAAGACATGGGTTATTGGCAAGAAATAGACTGAATATGAGCCCAAATCTAGTAGATTCATTTAAATCCACAATCTAGCACTTCCAGAGAAAAGAGGTCCAGAGTGAGCTGTCCAAACAGGATAAATGGGTATTAATCAAGAAAGAAAGAAGCTTACCTGCCATGTCCAGGATCATTAATACTTTTATCCCTGTCTTGAGAATGGGCTTTCCTAGGAGCTGCTGGGAACCTCATAGTTCACCAGATGATCACAGCCACTTGTGGAGGAGGAGTTTGTCCCTGTTCCCCTCAGAACAGGGGACAATCTCCCCTCCCCCACCTTGTGTCCTTTTAGCTTGCATTTGAGGGCACAGCTGCTTCTAAGGACTAAGGCACTCTTTGTTTTGGAAGTCTGGGGCTCTACATTCAAAGCAGGTTCCTTTATCTGGCATTCTTCCAGGATCCTAGGGTGGCCCTGAAGTGGTTTTAGCCTTGGTCTCTTTTCAACTGTGGCTAAAATTCTGGCCTGTCTCTAGTCTTGTCTCTGGTCTCACAGTTCCTTTCTTCCTCATCTTTCCTGTCTTGGTTTCTAAGGATATTGAAATAAACTTCCTTGACCTTCCTTAGGATTTGAGCCTTCTCATCAGGGATGTAACAATAAGTCAGAGGAATTTTAAGCTTGTTTACTTTAACTACATGTTAAAACTTTCTCAAGATTTTCACTTCACAAATCTTCTACAACTTGCTTTTTCCTTCCCAGTTTTTTCTTTTATTTCTACTCATTCAGAAATATCCATCTTTATGACAAATTACTTTCAGTTACATCAAAAATGTATTTCATACCTTATACCTTCTTAAAAACATAAATCATCTTTTCTTATACCAATTAACATCTATAACCCTTAAAACCTTTGTTTTTACTGACATCTAAGAGGCAAGTAATTAGCATTTCTATGGGACAATCTACACACACAAAGAGCTATTAGCAATTTTGAAAAAGGGAATGGAAAGTCCTCTATTTTTTTCCCTACAGATTTAAGGGGGCTAAAATGATGGTTTGAGAGAGACTTTATTTTAAAAGTGTTACCACAGAATGGAGTGCCCTCTTCGACATGTTGTCCAGGTTCTTGATATCTTGAGCAAAGAATTGAATGAGACACAAGCAAAAGTAAAGTGGTGAAACAAAAAGACAGTTTATTGAGGAGAAAGTACACTCCAAAGAGGTAGGAGAGGACTCAAATAAAGAAAGTGGCTCAGGAGCCCTGATGAACGAGGCTTTGGTCCTTTTATTCTCTTCTAAGTCTTCAGGGGAGACACCTCTAGGTGTGGGGCCTCTTGATTGACAAGTCTGATTGGCAAGGGGCCTATTACATAATGCCTTCTGACTGTACAAGCCCTTTCCCAGAGTTCAGTTATGATATTAATGAACTTCTGGGCATATGTAGGACATTACAATGATGGTATAATGAGGTTCAGGTGAAATGAAGGTCATTGTAACTCTCACTGTGCAAGCTTTAGGAACTGACTCAAACTGGTGGGCTTCTTGGGCCCTCTAACTTCTCTGAATTTGCCTGGAACTTCCTCCTGTGGCTGCCTAGCCTAAGGCAGGGATTACTAGTGCAAGAGTGGTATCAAGGTGGGGACTATTCCAGCAGGGCTAGTCTCATGGGAAGGGTCCCAAGATTTCCCTATTATATCTACCTTCGTCACATTCCCTTGGGAGATGTGATCCCCACAAATCTCCATGGAAAACTGAGGGTCTGAAGGTCTCATCTTCTGTATCTGTTTCCTGCTGAGAATGGGCATTGTCCCTACCTACTGGGGATCCATGGAGTTCTCACCCTATCTCATCTAAAGGGGAAGGGGTCTCAAGATTCACTATGTTGACTCCGTTGGTTGAGATGGGCTGGAAACCTTTTTGGGGCACCGTTAGTATCCTGATGTTTCTAGATTAGGAGAAATTAATTCAGTTAGTACTACTTTAAAGGCACTGATCAGAGAAATAGGTTATAAAGCCCTTGTCACTGGGTGGTTTCAGGGTGGAAAATCTGTTGCTCGGGGTGAGGAGCCAGAGAAAATTGATAAAGAAAGCGGATTAAGAACTTGGACTAGGAAAAAGGTGAAACTGAGAGCTAAAGAACAAAGAAAAGGAGTCTTTAAGGAAGTGGGGGGATGGCTGCTCTATTTGGCCCACTTCAAAAGTACCTCTTCTTTTTTTTTTAGTTGCCTTTTCCTCAGGAGATAGTGACTGCTGTCTCAGGCAGACCTTTGTTTTCAGTTAGGCTTTCTGAAAAATCTTTTTTTTTTTTTTAATTTTCAATAAACTTAAAAATTTTAATAAATATTGTGTAAGGTTTTAGATTGTATCTGCAAACAGCTACGATCTTTAGCCATGGGAGACAAATTAGATAGTAGAGAAAGAAAAAAAACCTTAGAAGATTATTATTTTTATCTAGTCTCTGAGACCCATCTGGAAACTTATTGAAGTCTTCAGGAGTATTTCTCTAGTTTTTGCTTGGGTTGTTGGATATCTGATATTGAGAAGGGCATCTGTACCCTAATACTGCTCTTTGTTTTGATCATATTCCTAAGGGGTAAAAGAGAAGATGTGATAGTAAGATTGAAATCAAAAGTGCTGGGAGCGGTTGAAGTTGTTTCTGACAAGGAGTCTGGAGTCTGATGGAGGAAGTTTAGAAAGCATTTGTTCAGGCCCCGAGTTAGGCCCAAGGCTGCAGGTTTAGCGTGCATCACAATAATCTGATAGATGCAAGATTGACAGAGGGAGAGTCATGTGTGGAGTGCAAAGAATGCCTGATTATAAAGAATTTGAGACCTTTTATCTTCTTGTCAGCAGAAATTGTCTAGATCTGTGAGAATATTAAAATTGAAAGTGCCATTATTGGGTCATTGAGATTCATTGGATAGTTTATATTGAGGTAAGATGGTGTTGCAATAGAAAATTAGGTGGAGAACTTATTATACATCAAGTTGACAATGCACTGTAGAATTGCATGCCTGAAACCTATGTGATCCTTGCTAACAGATGTCACCCCAGTAAGTCGAACAATAAAAATGAATTTAAAAAAAAAGAAAAAATTAGTCACTGAGGTTAGATATCTGGTCCCTGTCCTAGGGTACAGAGTTTTTTAAGAAGGCACTCTGTGGGGGTAGGTGCAAGGTATTCTCCATAGTGACAGTGCCCTAAGACTCAAAGCAAAAAAAGATCACCCGTAACAGTTGGCAAGCAAGTAGGGAGAAGTGTATCTCCTTGTTGACTACAGGTAGCTACAAAGTAGATGATATAGTTGCCTTGGGTGTCCCCCAATGAGAGGCAGGTCAAAGAGCCTAGGTTTTGAGGAACTTATCCTGACCAATGTTGGATTTCTGGGAGTCACATTGGGTGACACTAATGGGAAAGAGCCATTTTGCTACTGAGAAATGAAAAGATTACTCATCCCAGTAATCAATGTCTGGTGATGATGCAGAAATACAAGAGGAAAAGCAACATTCCTGAATCTGGTCAATTGGTGTGGCCTAATGGCTCTTGAGGTGGTGGTTTGGGAGGCTCAAAATGGAGAACAGGACCACAGGGGTGGCTGAATGTCTGGTTGTAAGCAGGATTCTGAGGTAAGCCTGGGCGAGCTGCCACAGCCAACTGCTCTTTGAGTTGCATGCCAAGCAATCAGAGGACAGCTCCAAAGCAGAGCCTGTTTTTGATGAGCGTCCTGGGTTTTGGTGTCATAATAAAAGGCCCAAACTCAAGAAATGTTTGATCAGATCTTCGTAGGTACTAGGGTTGGTAAGAACCCTCGACTAGGTCAGACCTGGACAACCCCAACTGGACCCCCTTATTCTGTATGAGTTTTTTTAATTTTTTAAATTTATTTTTATTGTTAAACTTATTGGGGTGACATCTGTGGCAAGGATTACATAGGTTTCAGGCATACAGTTCTACAGTGTTGGCTGGCCAAGTAGAGAGCCAAGGCACCTAGGATTCAGAACAACATATCTATATTAAGTGAGCCTGGGTACAAGCAGCCTGAGTCCCATAAAGGAATCAGCACTGAACAGGGTTTGTAGGAGAACTTATATAGGGACAGGGATGGATAGAAGCCAGGTATCTGGTCGGTCTCATAATGAGGGATAAATCTTTCCTGTTCCTTCCTCCACTCTGAGCCAGAGTATTGTGTGTTCACTATGTTCTTGCCACTCTGGAGGTCTGACCTTCTGTGGTTTGGCCTTGTATCGTGCCTTTGTTGTCCAGCCGTTTGCCTAGTCCTGGGCCTGTATAACTCAACAGGATGTGGATTAGAAAAAAAATGTGTCGATGTAAAATTATCTTGAAGGGGATTAATTATTTGGCCCTTATACTCAAATTTGTTACAATAGCTATTATCAAAAAGAAAAAAAAATAACAAGTGCTGAAGAAGATGTGCAGAAAATGGAACTTTCGCACACTGCTGGTGGGAATGCAAATTGGTACAACCACTACAGAGGACAGTATGGTGGTTCCTCAGAAAACTGGGAATGGAGGTGTTCCCTAGTGGTGTAGTGACTAGGCTTTGTTGCACTCAGTGCCACAGACTGGGTCCCAGCTGGGGAACTACCAAAACAGAAAAGAAAAGAAAAGAAAGAAAGGAAGGAAGGAAGAAAGAAAACTGGGAATGGAGTTACCATATGATCCAGAAATTCCCCTCTGGTTATCTACCCTCAAAATTCAAAAACATCACTTTGCAAAGACTTTTGTACCCCAATGTTCATCACAGAGCTGTTCACAGTGGCCAAGTTATGGAAACAACCAAAGTGCCCTTTGATTGGTGACTGAAAAAGAAGCTGTAGTACATATATGCAAGAAATACTACTCAGGTATAATAAAAGATGAAACACTGACTTTTGCAACAAAATGGATAGACCTTGAGATCATCATGCTAAGTGAAATAAGCCTTATAAGAAAAGAAAAAACAAAAAAACTTATGAGTTCACCCATATGTGGAATATAAAACTGAAAGCAACAAAAAACAATAACTCGTGGACACAATCAATGCTGTAGTGCTTACCTGAGGGTAAGGAGGGAGAGGTGTGAAAGAGGAGGGAAGGGGGAGTCAAATACATGATGATGGAAAAAAAAACATACTGGGTGGTGAACATATAAGAGAAGTCACATTAGGTGGTGAACTTATTATACAATAAGCTGATAATGCACTGTAGAACTGTATGCCTGAAACCTATGTAATCCTTGCTAACAGATGTCACTCCAATAAGTCTAACAATAAAAATGAATTAAAAAGAAAAGAAAAGAAAAAAAGGTAAGTTTAAAAGTACATAAACAAATAATTTTTTGGATACCCCAGATGTTTTTCACTTGTATCTCACTTCAAGCTTTCGGGGGAGTGGCAGAGTAGCACTGGACTCTTCTAGGTGAGCAGTGGACAGCCTTTCCTGATTAATATTAAAAAAAATAAGAAAAGAATAAAAAAAATGAGTAAAGCTGATCACTCTGCCACCTTGGGTGCTCAACTGGGTGGATGGGACATAGCTCTATGTTATCCGGACAAAACTCCAAACTGTCTAGAATTTGAGGGCAAACCACTTTTTAAGAATTTCTCAGCTTTTTTTACTGCCATCTGAAGCTGGGCTTCACTGAAAAGATTTTTCATGGTTGCTTTGGAGGGGTCACCTAGAAGGGCAGGGCTAATGTGCAGCTGTTTTTAAAACAAGTGAGACTGTTTTCCACAGCTGATAGGGTGGGGCTGGATTCTTGGCAGTCTAGAACATCCTCTGGGATATAGTTTAAGCTGTGATGGATGTGGTATTTGGGTGTGTAGTGAACATGAACAGATTTTGTTAGACCAGTGCAGTCTCAAAGTTGGTCCTTTCAGGAGGATTCAATAAAGAAAATGGCACCTTCTGTATGCCACACATGAAGTGAACTGCATGGTCAAACAATGGAACCCTCCAGGCCACACCTCAAAACTTCTCAAATCAAACATTTTCTGTATGTCCCTGACACTTCTAGTGATGCCATGCTTCTTCTCAACAATAGGTGAGCATGGCAAGGCAGTTGAGCCTGTATGTGTAACCCACACAAAAGCACGTGGGACCTCCAGGCAACCTCCATCCTACTGACACAGATAGACAGAGTTACCACAGATTTTGACTACCAGATGCAATAAACTTTCCTCTTTTCTGCATAGGACTTCCGGGCTTGGAAGTGGGTGTCAGTGTGGGCTCAAAACCCCTCACTCTTTTGTGAAAGTCTCTGAACATGATGTTCTTCTCCAGGAAATCTCTTGCTATCTGTGGGTTTGAGGGCAACTTGTTATTCTAATGGGCTTCCTTCCCTATATCCTCAGCTGTTGGGGTTCTGCTCAGTCACTTCCATGATGTTCACGATGGTTGACTGTTCCCCTATAGTAATCTTGGTGTAATCCAGGGAGGCCATAGATGCAGTGTCCACCTGATCTGCCATTCTCCTCTTTCCAGGACTTTGAAATATGAATTATCCAAAAGACATAGGGAGCTTATTTGTAGCCATGTCACTCTTTGGTAGGTCCCTGAAATAGGTCCAGCATTTATCAGTTATGACCTTGTGTGACATTTTGAAACCTTTCGCATATGTTCAGCAGTCTCTTCTCTTACTCTGAAAGCACTGTGAATGTTCAGTATTTTAATAGCATTGATATTTAGGCATGTTTTCTGTTCTTGGCACCCAAAACATGTAGCAATGGACTCCAGGCAAACCACACATCTTTCATCATCAAAAACACTAAAGGGTAGAAAATGGTTATATTTAAGGAAAAACCATAGAGCTCAGAATGAACAGCATGGAAGAGCAATGCCCCCCCATATTTCTGCATCTCAGTGAGAAGAGGGGAATTCATTAAGGTTGCTCTGCCACATGGTTGCCTGGGCCCCATGATGAGGCCCATGTTTGGACTACTCCTTTAGGAACACACACAGTGGGAATACTCCCAGGAACGTGCATTTGTTCACACAATAAATGTTAGTGATTTGCCACTGACTCTCTCTCCTAGCCACAGAGATGCCAGAATACAACACATGACAATAGCCTCCTGCTCTCCCCCAGGTTCACACATTTGCCTCTGAAGGAAGGAGGGTCACTGTCTGCCCAGTTCTCCACTCCCAGTGCTCTAAAACAAGAACTGCAGTGCAAGGATCTTTGAAGTAGCATCCACACAGAGGACATTGACTGTTGGAAGAAAGGTGTCATAGCCTACACTCTATCCACATACAGGGACTTTCTGAGCACTTTCTGTCCTGACAGCCAGTCCTAAGTTGAGATGTCCCCATGGAGAGCAGAAGTGAAGCTCACAACTCAGGGCTTACTTCTCCTGCAACACAAACTCAGAGACTGGGGTCCCTTATAGGGATGAGGAACATGTGAAGGCATGTAAATCTTCACAAACTTCTCTGTGGCTTGAAAACTCAAGCACTGAGTCTTAGGCAGTGACTTCTGCACCACATCATGTGTATGCTCAGTTTCACTCTCCTGCTGGTGACCATCCTTTCCTTTGAATACCCTCAGGAATGAAAGGACTCCTGCTCTTTTCCTAAAGTGGCTTCACCTTGCTTATGCTTTATCCACAGGGGTTCTGTTCCAAGTTGCCCTGCAGATGTCTCATCCTGGGCTGTTGAAAAACACTTAGACCCCTTCAGAGACCTGATCCTTCTCTGGGTTGTCACTCAGCACCACTGTTATTGGTGTGTTGGCTGGGTATATCAGGCCCCTTAAGAAGGCACTGGAATGGCTTGCACACATTTGGTGGAGCAATAACAAGTATTACAGACTGTCTCTGAAGAACCAGCTCACAATGCCCAAGAACATGTTCAAAAACCGGGTGGTGCTAATAATGATAAGCATGCACCCTGCAGAAACAATCGTGTATTACTGTGTACAGATGGCAGAGAGACACTGCACTGGGGTCTCCTCTACAATAAATTGGGCTGGGTCTCAGCTAGACCCTCATATGTGCAGATCATAAAACTATGGGCAGATGGCATTTCATGTCAGACTCTGGGGTTTCTCCCCCACCCACTACTTCAGAGCCCCATCTTCCTTTCTCCTCTCTCCTTAGAAGACCCATGTCCATGTTAATGGTGCATATAGGTGAGATGCTCAGTTCTGTTTCATAAACATCCAACATGACAAGATTAGTTTCAAAGAATATAAGTGTTACCCACAAGATTCCTCTGATTCATGGGCTCCTATTTCTCCAAGGGACGTAATACAAAAAAAATGATTTTTTTCACTTTGATATAAGTGAGTAGTTCAATTTTACCAAAACATTGGATTTTCAGTCACATAAGCAGTAGTAGATTAGAAAGCTTGAAGAATCTCAGAGATAGATATTTGAGGTTCTCTAACCATGAAGAAGAAAAAACAGTATCAAAGGTGAAGGAATGACATAATTCATAAGATGATAACACAGATAGACTCTGTTGTTATCATGCTGTGTCTGACCATGTCCATGAAAAGATTAACTGTGGAGGGATTCACATGGCATTTATGACTGATAAATCTTGCTCCAGGATGTGATGTTTAGCTCAGAGAGACATCAGTGCCCACAATGGTAATACACTTAAACCTGGAAAGGGACATACATAAGTATGATACTAGAAGCACATGTATTAAATTTGACAAGCAATCTGGCAAAAATATATAATGTACATATTATACAGCAAAGCATTGCTCAAGCCATGTCAATTTCATGTTTCAGCATGGAATAAGAATTGTCTGGATTTTATGAAAACTATATCATGAAAATGAATCACAAGACTCTGTAGATTAACAACAAAAATAAAAAAAAAAGAAACAAATAAAGAGAGTTAAAATATATCCATGAGGAAAACCATAAGACACTTTTGAAAGAAATTGAAGCAGAAACTAAGAAATGAAAAAATATCCCCTGTTCATGGATAGAAAGACCTGACATTGTTAAAATGACCATTTTCTCCATTTGAAGACAGTCTACATATTTAATGCAATACCCATCAAAATCCCTCAATCATACTTTTGCAAAATAGATAAAAGATATATCCGATTTATATGGAACCAGAAAATACCTCAAATTGCCAAAGCAATACTACATAAAAAGAATAAAGCTGGTGGCATTACAGTCCCTGATTTCAATTCATAGTACAAAGCATCAATAGGCAAAACAACTTGGTATTGGCAGAAAAACAGAAACATGGACCAATGGAACAGAACTGAGCCCAGAAATAAATCCACAAATTTACCAACAAATAATTTTTGATAAAGGAGCAAAACACATGCAATGGGGGAAAGACAGCCTCTTTAGGAGGTGGTGCCAGGAAAACTGGAGAAACATATGCAAAAGAATGAACCTGTGCTGGGAACTCTTACCATATACAAAAATTAACTCAAAATGAATTAAAGGTTTTGATATAATACCTGCAACAATAAACTGTATAGAAGAAAACATTGATATTAATCTTACAGACCTAGGGCTCAAGGAAGACTTCATGAACCTGACCTCAAAGGCAAGGGAAATAAATGCAAAAATAAATGAATGGGACTATATCAAACTAAAAAGATTCTGCACAGCAAAAGAAATCATCAACAAAGCAAAGAGACAGCCAACTGAATGGGAGAAAATATTTGCAAATAATGCATCATATAAGGGTCTAATATCTAAAAAATATAAAGAACTAATATGACTTAACAACAAAAGCAAACAAATCAATTAAAAAATGGGCAGAAGAACTCAACAGACACTTCCCATGAAGAAGCACAAATGGCCACCAGACATGAAAAAATGTTCATTCTCATTAACTATCAGTAAAATACAAATCAAAATAATAATGAGATACACCTCACACCCATTAGAGTGGTTATTCAGTAAGTCAAGGAATAACTGGTGCTGGCGAGGATGTGAAGAAAAAATAACTCTAGCACACTGATGATGGGAGTACAAATTGGTGCAACCACTGTGGAAGACGGTTTATAGGTTCCTCAGAAAATTGGAAATGGAGTAACTATATGACCCAGCAATCCCCCTTCTGGGGATCTACCCAAAAAACTTGAAAACCTTTGTCCCCAAAGACTTATGTACCCCAATGTTCATTGCAGCGCTGTTCACAGTGGCCAAAACATGGAAACAACAAAAGTGCCCTGTGACAGATGACTGGATAAAGAAGCTGTGGTACATATACACAATGGAATATTACTCAGCTGTAAGAAAAGATGAAATATTGCCATTTGCAACAAAATGGATGGACCTGGAGATCATCATGCCAAATGAAATAAGCCAGACAGAAAAAACAAAGAACTGCATGATTTCAATCATATGCGGAATATAAAACTGAAAGCAAAGAAAAAAAGAAAGAAACAAATAAATAACCCATGGACACAATCAATAGTTTAATGTTTATTTGGGGACGAGTGGGTTAGGGAGGGGAGAAAGGGGAGGGCTGGGAGAGGAGGGGGGGAAGCTAAATATAAGGTGATGGAAAGAGAAGTCACATTAGGTGGTGAACTTATTATACATCAAGTTGACAATGCACTGTAGAATTGTATGCCTGAAACCTATGTAAGCCTTGCTAACAGATGTCACCCCAATAAGTCTAACAATAAAAATGAATTTAAAAAAAAATTAAAAAGAAAGCTAAAAAAAAAAAACATGGAAACAACCCAAATGTCCTGCGAAAGATCACTGGAATGGATGGACCTGGAGATCATGCTAAGTGAAATAAGCCAGACAGAAAAAACAAAGAACTGCATGATCTCACTCATATGCGGAATATAAAACTGAAAGCAAAGAAAAAAAGAAATGAACAAACAAATAACCCATGGACACAATCAATAGTTTAATGTTTATTTGGGGACGAGTGGGTTAGGGAGGGGAGAAAGGGGAGGG
>PVJL010008094.1:65000-70274 GCA_004026885.1 Lyroderma lyra | reverse complement strand
TCCATCCTTTGTGACTGGAGAGGATGGCGTCCCTCAGACAAACACGACAGCCTGGGCCCTCCCCTCCAGCGGCTGCCGTGAGTGCGGGTAATTCCTGTAGAAAAGTGCGATCAGCAGGCATTCACCTCAACGAGGTACAATATGCTTTCTAAACATCACGGATGTCGCCCAATGCTTAAGCAGATACGGAGGTGTGGAGGCACTCTAGAAATAATGAGATGGTTATCGGCAGAAACGTGGGCGTTTGGGCGTTTACGAAGGCTACCTTCAGTTGTACGGAAGAAGACCCTGTGGGAATAGCTTCTCACGCAGCACTGCTGAATAAAGGAGATGTTTCGCCCTTCGGACGTGACATGAGCTGCCTACGATTCAGCAGTGCAGTTACTGACCTCATTCTTCTTCACCCTGGGATCCCCAAGAGTATGTTAACCAGCAAAATAGAACTGTCTTCGGGGCCTCCTACGTGCACTTAGACCACGTGTAGTAGGCAGAACGTATTTTATGCACACGCCTACATAAACTGATCAGGATTATGGACAGAATATATTTTCACGGGCCAAGGCCAAGCTTTATTTTTGTAGGGTATATAGTCTGATTATTTTAATGTACCAATATTGGCCACAAGTTCCTTTCTCTGGGCAAGGATACACAGATCCTAATTGCCACTGCTGCCTTCAGCTTGTCATCCTTTTAATATAACTAGCTTGGCCCAGCAGTTAATTGATTAAGAAGACACACTGAGTACCACACACACACACCCACACACACACACACACACACACACACACACACAGAGCAGAGATTCAAGCTTATTGTGCCCATGAAAGTATATGTCCAATTGTTATAGCCACCAATTCACCACTGTAATGACTCCTCTGACAGCTCCTAACTTAAAGATGATTCATGCTTTCCCATCAATAATTGGATGTGCTATTCAGTCAGCCTTTGTGATTCCTGAGACACTTTAGACGTGTTTTCTCTCCTTCTCTGGTTATAATCTTTCACATATCAACTTTCTTAAAAAGTGCCATATACTTAATGCACTGCGGGCGTGCTGGGCTCTGCTAAGATTTCCTGCTTCTAGTCAAAGAGAAGAATTTGAACTCAAGGGGAGAATATTGGTGCTGTCCAGCAGAGTCAATAGCTGCAATGTTCTGCTAGCAATACCAGGGCCGTCGAGAAATAAATCCAGCCATAAATGCCTCTGTTTTTCCTATTATGTGGCTGGATACTTCCCAGAGAGCCCTCGTGTGACAGAATTCACTTGGTATTTGAACCTCATCTGTTTCTACGTACTTGCAATGTTTGCAATCAGGACAGTTCATAATAAGTCAGACCTGAAACGGAAGGAAACAGAGGAAGCAGCTGAATGCGAGAGGGGCTGGTGTCTGCAAGGGGTCACTGGATTTGAATGCATTTTTGAGTGGCCAAGGCCAAGGGAGCATCCTGCTTTGTGACCAAGACAGTATGTTTTCAGACTGCAGAGCAATGACTCTCAAAATCAAATATCCACGCAGTTCCTGCAGAAAGCATCAGCTCTGTATCACTCGCTTTATTAAAGGTATTATATCTTTATTAAAGGAGTTTCTTTAATCTCTCTGCAATATTTAGTAATACCTCCTGCCAGCATTGGGGGACAGAAAATGGTCAACCTCCTGTTAGAGTTTAGGGTGAATTTTCGAAAACATGTTATCTTGAATCTATAAACCTGAAAATTTTCTTATTTTAGTTCCTCCTCCACGTGAAGTAAACTCATTGTCTCATCGCAGACATAAAAAACCAGAGGAGACACACCCATCTCCTTCCTACCCCAAGAGCCTGTCCAGTCTCTGAGTTCCCTCTGAATCACACGCTGCGGCCACTGCGATAGGAGTGACCTAAGCAAGCCTGGCCCATCACCACACGTCACACACCGAGACCAAGACTGCAGCCGTGTTACCTTGTGCAAAACAAGGTGTTCTGCAGTAGAAGCCACTGGAAGGTGAAACGAAATATTCTGCTGCTTTGGACAAAGCGTCCAGGTGGATGGCACAACCTGATGACACCTGTTTCCCAAAGGGTGATTTGCATATGGGCGGAAGGGACGGAGCCAGCACGCCTACGAGATGCAGGACTGTGATCAAACCGCGGCTGTGAGGCAGGCGAGCCAAGGACTCAGACGGCCGTGGGTGAGGTAGAGGCTAAGTGCACGCCCTCTGGGACCAGCCAGAATCCCTCCCAGCCTCGCCAGCTACTAAGTAGTACATGACCTTGAGCAAGATACTTAATAGCTTTCTGCCTCAGTTTCCTCGTCTATGAACTGAGGAGGCTCGTCCTCCCCCACAAAAGGAACACCACACAGGAAATGCCTGCAATATTATCGGCACGCACGGCGCTCCCGGTAAACGTTTGCTCACGATGTGATTTACTTCGCCCTGTAATCGCCGTCTAGCTCCCGAAGTGTTCAAGGACCCTGGCGCTGACCCAGTCCTTGAAATTGCACCTCCCTGTTCTCAGGTGCCACTGGGAAAAGCAAAGGCCCTGTCCCTTAGTCACCTAGTTCATTTTGGGGCCTAACAGGAAACCGGCGATGGAGAGAAATGTGGAAAGACCAAGTGAGGGGTCTCTCATGAATGGGTGAGCCATCCTCTCACTGGTTTGCTCTGCACACACACACATACACACACACACACACACACACACACACACACACACACACAATGCACCTGAGACGACACCCCTGAAAAATGGCAGGTGGGGAAGAATCTCATTACATAGGTGTTTTATTTTACCTGGTGAGGACCAAGACTCCTTAGGCTGTGGCTTCTCTTCAAAGCAGGTACGTCGTGTGCATATGTGTGACCCTCAGCCCACTGGGGACTAATACATTGATCTTCTAATACTTTCTGCAGAGCGCTTGCAATCACTAAGAGACTCCGTGCCGTGTCTTTCTACCTAACACATTTCTGTCTCATCCAGTTTTATTTGAGGGGGTTCCCCGTGTGGGGCACACAGAGGAAGCACAAGTGGGACCTGCCAAGGCTTACCTCTCTGCCACCGAATGACTGAGGCATTGAAAGGTAAGTATGTCCATTAGCATCACCAAACTAGAGGCTATGTTAAAATCCCCATCAACTCCATGAATGGCAGGGAAGCTCAAACACCAGACCTCCGGTGCGGAGGGGCGGGAAGGGCATTTCCTGGCCACTCCTGGGCCGGGCCCCCGCTAGAAAGGGGAGCCCTGATCCCAGAGAAACAGAACCAACGAGGAGGGATCGTGCGCCTGTCAGTCAGGCAGTACACCTGGGGGAGACGATACGCTAAAACAGATGGCTGCACGGAGACGCAGCAGCTGCCTGTGTGTGCACACTGAGCCCCGGGTGACTGTCGTCACAGTCCGTGCAGTGATAAAATGCAAAACGGAGGAACACAGAAGCAAAGCAGATGCACGTGCACTTTTTTAATTTTTAGTTTACTCTTTCAGTCTCCCCTCCCCCCACCCACCAGAAGGCACGCTCCACGAAGACGGTGCCTTTTCCTATCTTGTTTAATAAGTACGGATTAAATACACGAAAAGGTGAAGTAATTCTTAAGTATCTCTTATGGGATAGCATGAAGGATTGTTCCTACCCCAGGGAGCTCAGTATCCAGAACAGGCAACAAACGAAGCCCCAAACGACCACTCGGTGTGTTTTGTGTTAGGATGTAACTGTGAAATCATCCAAAGCCGGGCTTTGGGGAGTTAGGAGGTTTTAAGAGAGACATCAGGTAGGGGTTGATGATTAATCCTGGGATTATAAGAAAAGCAGACATGAATCAGAAACAGAAGATGAGGGACTGAGGGAAGAGTATCTGCTAATGTCCAGAAGCAAGAGGGAGTGGGAGGGACCCCAAGCACTACCACATCACTTAGCAATGATGTAGGCTTCTGGATTAGACAGGCGTAGGTTCAAACCCACACTCTGCTTCTTGCTACCTGGGTGTTCTTGGACAAATCACTCAAACAGTCTGCTATTTGGTTTTTAAACATCTACTAATCTAATGTAGGGGAAATGGTGCCAGGACTTCAGGTTCTTGCAAGGATTCCATGAGATTGTGCTTTCCGTAGAGAATCGGGTACATGGTCGACCTCAGGACTGCTGTCTGTCATTACGGTGTAGGGGAGGAGTGAACCAAGAATCAAAACAGGACCAGTTCAAGTTCAGAGCCTGAGCTCTTACCAGTACAAGTTAATCTGACTTGTTTTGTCATCCCCATGCACCATTTACACTGAAATAATGTCTCTTTTTGGGTCAGGTGGTAACTGGTGAGCACCTCTGGCCCTCAGAGTCAAACCTCTGGCGTAACAGGAAGGTGAGTTCGAAAGTGATGTTTGTCACACGTTAGCACAGGCGGGGTGACAAATGAATCGCCTGCTCCCAGAAGACGACCACATGGCCTGCTGTGCATTACTGTTTGACCTGAAGGGCTGAGACCTGGCGAGCTCACATCTGCTTTATGAAACCCTGTCAGTCGTGGTAGGCTCTCGTCATTCTATCAAACAGGAAATGTCTCGTAACCTTCAGGGCATTGCCTGTGACTCTCAGGCCACCTGACTAAACCCAGATGAAGTGGGTGGGGTATAGAGAGATGCTTCAGAGCAAGGATCCCCAACCCCTGGGCCCCGGAACCGGGCCGCACTGCAGGGGGTGAGTGGACCGCCAGCCAGCAAAGCTTCCTCTGCATTTACAGCCGCTCCCCATCGCTGCATCACCGCCTGAGCACCCTTCCTGTCAGATCAGCGGGGTGTCAGAGTCTCATAGGAGCACCAACGCTATCTGTGAACTGCACATGCGCACGCGTGCCCACCACCATCACGGAAAAACGGCTGCTTTAGGGCAAACCACAGGAGACCTGGGAACAGGACAAACAGCGTGGCAGACTTCAAGGGTGTTTTATTCTCCAGCGATCCAGCGTGGAATGAAGACTAAAAAATAACCAAGTCCTAGATACAAAAAAAAATTAGAATAAATCAAGCAACATACCAAATGCTGAGAGGAGCAAACCTAAAACTACTAATAATGTATTCCAAAACGACAGCCCTAATAAACCCCACTAGCACGTTCTTTTTTAATTTGACAAAATAATTCTAAAGTTAATTGAGAAAAAAAAAATAAAACCTTTTAAAAGAAAATAACCGTGGGGGCCACAGAAAGGGACACTCGTCCTAGCAGATGAGAAGCTCGATGATGAGAAAGCTCCAGTCACTGAAACCTTGTGATTCTGGGGCAGAACTGGATGGACAGGGGGACAGGC
>PVJL010008094.1:0-60000 GCA_004026885.1 Lyroderma lyra | reverse complement strand
CGTCAGGGGGGCGGGGGGCTGCCAGAGGCCACGCCCTGGGAAGCCATCTCCATTTTCTGAGCCAAACGCCTCCTTGCGTGTGACAGGCACATCCTAAAGAAGGAAGGCAACTCCTTATTACTAAGTAAATGCGCTGACATGCAATCAAGGGCCATGGCACCCTCTAACAACAACAAACAAACAAACAAACAAAGAAAACCAGAGAAGAGGTGCCTGTGGCCTGAACCTGACGTTGAAGCTGCTTGAGACCCCCAGTCATCTAGAATGAATGTTCCTGAGAACAGAGAGGAAGGAAACCGCTTCCACCAAATCGGCCACCACGGCGGGACCCTCATCTGAGCGCCACGTGTCAGCATGACGAGAATGAATTTCGGAGGTCTCCGGCCCTCCAGGTCCTCTCTCACATCCTGCCCCCTGCCCCCCAAGCAACACGGGTGGGGGACACGGGGGAGGAAGACTTCTCCTCGGCCCTCTCTGGGCCGAGGAAGGACCCTGACCCGGACAGACGAGCAGGAGGCAGGCATGCGCACGCCGTCACACTTTCACGTGCGCCGGGGAGCCCCCACGAGAGAACGCAGCCCCGCACAAGGGGCCAGAGCAGGAGGCCTTCCCACCTTTTAGACAGAGACACAATGAATTGACCAGACAAAGGGGTCTGGGCTGGGGGTCATAAATGGCAAAGAGGTAACTCGGGAGATAAGGGTTAGTTCCACGAGGCTTTTATACAGATTGCTCAGCTCCCAGCTCGCCCCCGTTGGGGACACTGGTGTCTTCCTTCGTCCTGACATGGGCAGGGTGCCTCTTCTTACCTGGGGTTTATCTCCCTACTCTCAGTAAGGAAGGAGAGGGTCAGCGTGTCCTTGCACCCGCTCTTTTATTTTGTAAGTGCCTTTAATTCAGAATAACCACGTGTCAACGTGGCACGTATGGGGGTGACGCATTCTGGCTTCCTTCGGGGGCAGGGGGCGAGCTGGGGGTGGTTGCAGGGCAGGTCGCCAGTCCCGTCCTTGAGCCACTGGGGTTTTCGCGTCATCTGTGGATCTATGTTCAGCCCTTAGAGAAGGTTCTTGAATTCCTTGTAAAGATTACAGTGAAGTTTTAAAGCGCATTTCATGGACTTTAAAGCGCACGTTTCTTTTTAACATGTTAACGTCTCCTGCTGGGGTCTTACCACTCTGACTGCCGGTGTCCTTCCCTTCTCGTGGGACCTGTAAGAACGACGGCGTCTCGGAGTCAACACGCCTGCGGGTACCAATGAAAACCTCTGCCCCGAGAGCCAGGGGTTTGAAAGTGTAGGGCAGGAAAAGCGATTTTCCCTCCGCCTTTCTGAATTCTCGGCCAAGGTCCCTGGAATAAAAGACAGAGTAACAGAAGGGAAACACGTACACCTCAGAGCTCCCCCAGAGACGGCGCACAGCACCAGCGTAAACACGTCTCGGCTGAGGACAAAATTAGGATGTTGGGGGGAGGCGGAGGCTAGTACTGGGGGGCCACCAGAAAAGTTTGGTGAACCGCGGAGGCTTTTACGCAGATTCGAGGTGGTGCCTTGGCCATTGAAGAGTTTCTTGTCATCTACAGCCAGCTACCGTTCCTGGGGACATCTGGTACACCGTGGGCGGGGGTGACAGGAGGTCACAGGGAAGGGAGGTGTGGAACCCAGCTGCATGAGTTCTTCTTTCCTCGGGTAAGGCATCAGATAATTAAGTGGAAACATATTTTAAGGGGCGCCTATCGTATTTTCAGTGGGATCAGACGATAAAGAATTCAGTAGACAGCAGCACAGAGTGACTTTTTAAAATGGGACTTCAAAAGAGTAAACAGCGTAGACACAGAATGAAAGCAAACGAGGCTCATCAGGCTGTCTTTTCTGAACAATCCCTGAGTGATTAAGCACAAAGGCGGAGTCATCAGCAATCACACAAGAACAGGCAGAGACTCCCACTGCTTCCCTGGACTTGTCTCTTGAGCTCCCACGACACTGCCCTGTCCTGGCCCCGGCGTCTGTCCCTCTCTAGCCTCTCTTCTGCTGCATCCTCACTGGCTTCCTCTCTTCCCTCCTGGACCTATCTCTGCTCCGGCTAAATCAGGTTTCTCTGTGTCCCTCAAACGATGACACGGAACATCGATCATGCTGCCCTCGACCCCGTGGAAGTCCGCTCAGCCCCGCCTCCCTTCTGCGTCTCCAAACCTCACGTATCTTTCAAGAAACAGTTTTTAATTCCCCCGTGAAAACTTCTTGGATTATTCCAGTCCACATGCATCTCACTGTTTCACAAAATTCCAGTCCTCCCAGGACTGCCCCATTGCTGTTTAACACAGCACTATTCCGTAGTAATTGATTCATTCATTGAGTGACATTTCCTGGGTGCCTGCCATTTTCAAATGATTCTCCTAAACTGTCCGTTTGTATCATACTCGGGCAGATCGCTACGAAAATACATGTGGCATCAAGCAGAACGTGAATATATCCCAAAGAGCCACGAAGCCCTGAGGCCGTTTGGAAAAGAAGGTACTCGATTCTGACTGGAGGGCTCAGGGAAGACCTTGTGGGGACCACTTTCGCACTGGAGCTTCAAGAATTTGGATTTCTAGAACGAGACGAATAGGGAATTCTAGACGTGAGATGTTCTTCATGGGAAGGTACCTCACTGATGGGAGTTCACTGCAAAGCTTCCTGAGAAGGTACCAGGGAAAGTTGCCGGCTGCTACGTACTGCTGGCCCCCATGTGCAATGGAAGGTGCTAGAACGTCTGCCTGTGCTTTAGGAGCTAAGAGCTGGAGAAGCCCTGGGCTGTAGAAACTGGGTGCTAGAGAAAACGTGACTGCGGACGGAGGCTGATGAAACAATCACACTGAACCCAGAAACAGAAACTCCTTCATCATGAACGCTCGCCAGTGCTCTCCACTGACCAAGCTCAACATCATGTCAGCGGACACAGGAGCAACATTTGCAGGGCTCATCACCGTCACACTGCAGGGAATGAAGGATGCGCTTGGTAGCCACAGGGACAATGACAAAATACCTGAGCGGCCCCAAAGTAGATATGGTCTACGATTTCTGAGCTTTTCTATTCATTTTAATCACGTATCATTTTTATTTAATATTTTCTTCCAGAGGCAATATGGTTTGAGTTTTAATGTTTAGTTTGAAGGTCTACCTACTGGAGAGTTTTAAGTAGAGGAGTGACATACTCTGATCTCTCTTTTGAAAGGAGTATGCAACGAGCC
Source organism: Lyroderma lyra (assembly GCA_004026885.1). Taxonomy (NCBI): domain Eukaryota; kingdom Metazoa; phylum Chordata; class Mammalia; order Chiroptera; family Megadermatidae; genus Lyroderma; species Lyroderma lyra. The sequence goes on along the minus strand of PVJL010008094.1, from coordinate 56,772 downwards.
GTCAGGAGCAATGACAGAAGCACAGTGACCAGTGACAAGACCACGACTATCGTCTAGACGAGATATTTGTTGGCTATAACACGAATCTGGTGGGATCTGGTGGATTTTACATATGTTGTGAAAGGGAAATTCCCTGACAGGAAGGATGGGGGTGGGACAGAAAGAGAGGGGTCAAGATGATGACGATTTTTTGGCCAGTGTGACCGACTGGATGCAATTGGTCTTTTTGACGGTGCTGAGAAAGAATGGTGGGTGGAGGGAGACAGGACTTAAGAGTGAAGTTGTGGACACAGAGCTGTGTACCAGACACCCAATGGACAGAGGGTTAGCTCCAGGTGACAGCTAGCCGTGAGGACTCTCAGACTGTGGCTGGCAAATTAAAGCCATCCCTTCGGGTGCTATTACCCAGGAAGAGGGGACAGACAACGGACAAGCTCCGAACTCCAGAACCCCCAGCAGTAAGAGGGCAGAGCAGAAGAAAACCCAGCAAAGGAGACTAACAACTGCGTGAGTGTCAAGCGAGGGTGAGGAAATACAGCCAGGCTTTCCAAAAGGAGACTGAGCCATGGTGACAAATGCCGCAGGGTCAAGTGAGGCCCAGCTGCGAACGGACCACTGGATTGGGTTGCGTGGAGGTCAGAGGTGCCTTACAAGGGCGGTTCTGGTGGAACCGTGGGGCATAATGTCTAATGTGAAGAGAGAACTACGATCCAAGAACAGTGGTAGGGAGCGGGCCAGTGCCGGCGCGGTAGGGACACGATATTGTCAGAGCCTCTCCGCTTTCGAAGGCGTCACTCTGGGGCACCACGACTTTTGGAACGTGGCCGTGGGCTTGCTCGTCTGGCTTAAGTGCGGCTGGAGGACTTGGGAGCTGAGGAGGTTAAATCACCATGAAGGCCAGTCTCGGAGGGCTCTGCGCGCCGACACTGACGGTGCCCAGGGAGACAGCCATCATGGGGGGACAAACGCTGAAGCCAGCAAAACAAGACACGTTCTCAGCCCGGACCGAGGTCTAAGCGTGAGGGCCACTCTCTACCCTGAAGGCAGCTTCCGTGGACTACTTAACCGCACCCCAAATGCCCGCCGGCCACGTTCTTGTCCCCCATCCCCAGATGGCACATACGAGGGACAAAACAGCTGCTTGGCATTTTCCGGATTTACCAAAAAGAACAAATGTGTCCAGTCATGCAGGCTGTGTCATGCCATTCCTCAATGAGCTAAGTGATGCATGGGGATGAGTCACCGGTGACATCTGTCACATTCGTCTCAAAAGCTGGTGTGGATCTGCACTGAGGCTGCCCTTGCCTTTTAGGTCCTGTGTGGCGGAGGGGCATGTGTGTGTGCATGTGTATGCATGCTTGTGTTTTGTCATATTGACATAAATTAAGGAGTTTGATACTTTTCATCTAAAATACTGGAGATACAAAAAAATGTATACACGTTTTAGGAGCCGTTACCTATGTATTGCTTTTCAAAGTTGAATTGAATTGTGGAAGCAACGTGTAGCATGACGACATTAATCAAACAAATGCTAGCGTCACCGTGCAACAGGCAGGGCAGTCAAAGAAAATGCCAGAAGCCCAATTGTTATTCAAGGAGCGCAAGCCCTTTTTGAAGCGGTATTTGAAATTCGAGAACATCGTTGGAGTTTCCCCCACGTTCTCCTGACCTAACACCCTTGACTCCTACCCATGGAGGACCTTACAGGACGTGGTGCACCTCAGAGAATCGCGTACACGGGCGGGACTGCGGGAAGGAACTGAAACGGCCTGCGCAGTGATACAGGGGACACTTCGGTCAGCGTTGCTCAGGCAGGAGTTCGCTGTCCTCCGAAGTGTCTGGGCGCTGATGGTGACCACTTGGAGCACCTCTTATAACTGCAGACGTCAGACAGGACTTGTATTCATCTTTAGTTATCGGTATACATCGAGTATTACAATTGTAATACAGCTTTATCCTTTCTTAAAATGTGTCTACTTTTTTTGGCACCCTCTGTATTTGGAGATGAAAAATGAGGCTGAGTGCTTAGATTGGGCTTTCTTTTCTTTCTTTATAGAAAAGAGACATTAATAAAATCTGACTCCTGAGCCATCCTCTAGACTTCAGTGACGCTCGAGGCCGTGTTTCAAGTGGATATGGGGCAGGATCTTCACAATTTAAAACAGGAATCCAACGCAGTTCATGCATGTCGCCGAGGGCGCGCATGTCTTCTCCGCGGGCCTGGGAATCCGCATCATGCAGCAGCCCTCAGAACAGCTAGGTTATCTGAGAGCACGGGCGATGTTACCTCAAAGCCCCAAATGACCAATGGCAGGCGATTACCTAAAATTCACTTGCACAAGAAACTTTAGAGAGGCTGTGTGCACTGTGCTGGGACACCGGAATAGGACAAATCCGAGTTTCAGTGTCACCTCAGCCACCGATCTGCCTTGAAAACTTCAGCTTTTGCCTCCCCTGTGGTTCCACCTCATCTTTTGTAAAAAGAGAGACAATGCTGCCCCACTTAGAGGACTGCTGTGATCACTGAGTGAGCAAACACAGTGACACCAGGCACCGTGAGGACTGGCTTCCCTTTATCGGTAGGAGCACAGCCCCGCTGCCTCTTTCTGCCGCAGACCCCGGAGCGCAGGGCATCGGGAAATGCTCTGGGAACCATCAGCTACGCCATCGCGTCGCCCCAGTCAAAAGCATCGACGCTGTCATCAGGCCCAGGCTGGGTTCAGCTCTCAGCTGCACAACTTACTGGTGTGCGACCTGGGCAACTAATGTCCACCGCCTCAGTCTCCTCTTCTGGACACGGGATGATGATCGCCGCTACCTCACACGGTCGTCAATGCCAAGTTTCGAGGAAAGAATGCCCAGGAAGTCCTCAGCACAGCTCCCGGCATGCAGCGGGGCACACCTGAAAGCTGTCAGCTGTCAGATCTGCCTTTTGATAGGCTGAGCAGACGCCCTGTTTTAAACGGGGCAGGAAACAACGGTCCTGCTCCATGTCAAACGGTACATCAGCCCCAGCCTCCCAGCTAAGGGCCTCGGGGCCACAAAATAGGTATGAATTTCAACTGGAGGTTCATCCCTGTGAGGATTCTCGTCTGCTTTCGGAAGGACCTCGGGAATGACCCCAGTTTCTCTGGATTCCCCCCAACATACATCCTCTGATTGGAATGAAGAGCTATTCCCACCCAACCAGGCCGCTGATGCTGGTGTCGTCAAGGAAAAGGAGACGGGGTCTCAGGAAGCACCTGGGCTGCCCGACACGGGGAAGGATCCAGGTGACACAGACCCCGGGCCTTTGAGACTGTACGGTCTGAGTCACGGGGCTCAAGAGAGCTGGGGCCACAGCAGTCCTCTGAGAAGACAGGCCAGCCTGGGAGGGGGAGGGGCTAGAGGAAAGCTGGGGGTGCGGGCGGGGGGCGGTCATGGGAGGACGGCAGCAGAGAAGTGATCCCTGAGCCATCCGAGGCCCCAGACAGCGGCCCAGGCGACGTGGGAAAAGTGGCGTGTGCGCACCCACGCGTGACCAGCTGCACTGACTCGGAAAGCCACCAGGAGATGATGACGCTTCCCGTTCCTTCTGAGAATCAAGTGACTGACATCATCTTTACCTCCGTGAAGACACTCACGTCTCTCCCGCGACTCTCTGCCAATCCCTTCCAGTGTGCTCCGACTGAAGGCGACACGGGTCCTGCACACGCAGCTCCCTAAGAGGCAGAGGACGTGAATGAGTCCTGGTCCCGTCTCTGTCACTGACCGGCTCCTGGCCCACAAGGAAACCCTGAAACAACAACGACCCTTGACTGTCCTTCCTCTCGGCCTCCCACTCCTTCCTCCATTTATTTTCATCTCATGTTTTTTCTTTCTCTGTTGTCGCTTGCTTATAAAATCTCACTGGTGTGACGCTCAGATGGTCATGAGGACAGCTGGCTCTTCGTCACCTGTGATAATGAGCGGCGGGTCATGGGGGCCACCCCAGACTGCAGACACTGCTCAGATACCTGACAGCGGAACATTCCAGTCTGACTAACAGTCTCAGGTTTGCTCTGGGCCGCACTCGCTGAGCGTCCACAGGACGGGCACGGAGACATCATCCGGGGAAGGCTCTGGAAGGACGCGGGCCGAGGCTGGGACACAAACACCGGCCAAGGCTCTTCCATCGAGCATGTTGTTAGACTGTGCCGGTTTGTGCGGTTAACACTGCAGTGGCCTGGGTGTAGAGCGTGCCTAGGGACAGGGGACAGGGGACAGGCCACAGTCAGGAAAGGGAACCATTTGCCAAAGGTGTTAGGAGTCCATGACTCAAAGCAGGTAGATCGGTGTCTGGAGCCCAGAGTGGCACAGCCTGTGGGGACAGGCCAAGGCCTCCCCTCTGGGTTCTGCTGTCTCCATTTCTCCCCGTGGGTGGCACTGCCCTTGGAGACATGTACAACATGAGACTGGGCCCAGTACAAAGGTGAGCCACCCTCGGCCCTGTCCCCTAGTTCTGCTGGCCTGCGAGCTCTTCTGGGACATCAAAGGAAATAAGGGGACATCTCAAGGCTACTTGTGACCTTTGTCCTAGGGCCCGTGTCCGGCTCCACTCCACAGCTACTCCCCTGGTGACGAGGCTACCAAGCTCCTCATCCTCGGTCACCCCTTGTCCGTCCGTGGAGGCATCTCAGGTGAGCTTCCAGGTAGATGAGATCTGGCTGAGCCAGGGCACTACAGGAAGCTTCCTCCGCCCAGAAATTCCTTACGTCAGATCCCAGGCACGAAGCTCTGCGTGGTGTTTCATTTTACAATAAAGCGAACTTTTATTTCTCTCTTCCTATCGAGGGCTGTCCGGAAAAAACCCGAGCCATAAATGCCCCTCATTTCCATATTACGTGGCTGCATCCTCTCCGGACAGCCCTCGTACACTGGGAAAACGCAGTCAAGGTAGAAAGAAAAAAACGTGTCTTAGCTCTACTCCAATGCCCAGAGATAAGCACCATTAACATTTTGGTTTGTTATTTTTATTCTCTTCTAAGCAGATAGATGATAGATGATGATAGCTGATAGATAGACAGACAGACAGGTAGGTAGGTAGGTAGATAGATAAAAAATAAATGATAGATATAGATAGGTAATAGATGTTGCATATATAGTTCTATAGTTTACATTTTCTTTGTAACAGCCTTGTAAGCATTTTTATATCATTTAGTTTCTCTAATGTCATCTATTCATGTCTCCATAACATTTAATTATGTATAATAATTTAAATTTATCAAGCATTTCTACATTATTGACATATTGTCTCCAATTCTTTGCTATTTTATATAATACGTCGATGAAAATCCTCTTGCATGAGTATTTCTTTGGCTGAGTTTTTCCTTTAAAAACTCAGAGATTCCTTAAAAATAAATTTCAGAGTCAAAGGGTACAAATATTTTTAAGGTTCATGGACAAACTGTCAAGAAGTTTTCTAGATAAGTGGCAAAAATTCACACTTCTACTGGCAGTATAAGCAGCATGCCCTTGGCAACATTAAAAGTTATGTTTTATAGTGATTTGAATTTTTATAGGCACAAAAGTGATAATTCAATATTTTCATTGGGATTTCCTTAAGTTTATTTTGTGAGCATTTTTAAGTGTTTATAGAGCTCTCCATTTATAATCTTTATCCATATTTTATTGAAGTATTCATATTTATTTATGAGCTGTTCATATGAACCTTACATGAGCTATATATTTACATATATGTATATAAATATGTAATGTATATTAATGTTTTGCTGTCTGTGCTGCAATTATTTCCTCTGCTTGTTTTTTGCTTTTTAATTTTGTGGATAATTTTAATATTCAAAATGTTAAATTTAATTGTATTCAGCTTTTACCTGGTAATTTCTTTCCTTCTTTTATGTTTATATAAATCTTTCTTTGCTTTAAAGACTGGAGCATATTTACTTGTATTTCCTAGTGGTTTTGTTTTATTTTTTATATTGCACTTTCTAATTCATCTTGGCTCATTTTACAGGTAGGATGAGAGGTGCATTTTACTGGAGATTGTTCTTTAAACTATTTATTAACTAATCCATGTGTTGGTGATGTGTCCCTACCATATATCAGAGTCCACCACGTGCGGTAAGTAGACACCTCGATTCATCACCCCGACTCCCCTTCAGGGATAAGGATGCCTCTTCACCCCCAGCTGCAGAAAGGTGGCCATCAGTGGCCAGCCCACACTGGGGATGCTTCAGCAAAAGCAACCTGCCTTTCCCTGGGCCTCGTCTCCTTCCAGAGGCAGTCCTTACCCAGTCACTGGTTTATATGCAACTATCAAGGCCCCTTCTCCCCAATTCAGGACAACTCTGAGGGCCCCCTCAGCCCCACAGCTCCCTACGTGACTGCAGCCTTTGTTGGACCTAAACCACAGCTCAGCTCCGCCCCCTGCCCAGTTTCACTTCATTCCTCTCCTTCCAAGCTGACCCTAAGAACACAGCCTAACAAGTATCCTGCAACCTAACTGGCATCTCAGAGTTGGCTTCCTGGGAACACCACCTGGGTAATATGAGGGCAGGCTGATACATTTCGCCTCCACTGTAATATTTTTTGTTATATTAGACATATTTGGACGTAACCAGTTCTGGGTAGTCACATGGTGTCTCCCCTCCATCATTCTTGACCTCGCACACACAGACGCTTACATGTTTCACCAGTGCACGTGGAAATGGAAGTTCAAACAGCATGCTGTTACTGAATTCTAACAGTGGAATAAGTTCCTCCAATTTTTTTTTTTTAATTTTTGAAAAAGAAGATGAAAACTTCCTAAAGAAGATCATCACAGGTGATGGAAGTTGTGTCCATCCTTATGACCCTGAGAACAAAAGGCCGTCCACGGAATACCACCCTGAGGGACCGCCTCAGCCGAAAATATTCAAAACTCATGCCTTGTCTGGGAAGGTCACCTTGACTGTTTCGTTGGTTGGAACACTCTTCCACTTCGATGTGCACTGGGTGAAAAATGTAAGCATCTGTGTGTATGAGGTCAAGAATGATGACTACACAGAACCGGTTATATCCAGACACGTCTAATGGAACACAAAATATTACAGCAGGCTGCATGCCTGCCACAGACTGAATACTTGTGTCCCTCCCCAGTTTCAAATGTTGAAACCTAACCCATATGGTGATGGTAATTGGAGGTGGGGCCTTTGGGAGGTGATGAGGTCATCAAGGCAGAGCCCCGTGAGTGGGAATAGCGCCCTCATAAAAGAGACCCCAGAGGCTCTCCTACCCTCTTTATCATGTGGGGTCATAGGAAGAAGACAGTCGTCTATGAACTAGAAAACGCGTCTTCATCAGACACTGAATCTGTCCATGATCTCAGACTTACAGCCTCCAGAACTGTGACAAATAAATGTCTGTCATGTAAGCCACTCGTCTGTGGTATTTTGCAATAGCAGCTCAAATGGACTAAGATACTCCCTTTCTCAAATGACATTATTTCTAAGAGATTTTCAGTTGGATTTCTTTGAATTTCCCTGTATTGACTTATATTGTCTCCAAATAATGATAATTTAGCCCTCTCATCAGATATTCACGCCCTCTTCTCATTTTCTGGACAGTGTGTTCGTCACTGTGTGAAATACTAACGGCAGTTGCAGAAGTCCTGGTCAGGTTCCAATTTTAATTGGAACTGTCCCTTGCACTTCCCCATTAAGCACTGTGCTGGCTGATATTTTACAACATTTAATCATCTACAGAAATATTATACCCTTAGTTTTCTAAGAGTTTCTTTTTCATCTGTAAGAAATATGTTGCATTGCATCATGCATTTTTTACATCTGTTGAAATTACCACATGTTGGTCCCTCTTTGAAATGTTGCTATGATGCAACATATTAATGGAATTCCTAACAGTGAATTTTAAGATAGATCTGATTTCATTGTAGTAGGTGAGGTGCATTGACTCTTTAGAGAAATACAGATTTGCAGGTACATATTTATAATTGAGACCAGTAAAGGTGCTCAAATCAGAAAGAGCAGAACTATCACCTGGGAAATAATTTAACAATGACGATTATGTGATCCAGAAAGAAGGCATGACAGAAGAGCAAGATAAATCTGATTATCAAATATTTTTAAGTCTCTAATAGAAAGAAAAGTGCTCCATAATCAAAAGACACATAGAAATTTGTTAAAAATAGAAAACTGACAGATCAATTCCATGTGTTAGAAAGTGCTCAAGCAATCAATTACGAAGAGAAGAAATCAAACAGGGAAGCGAACGATGGTCTCAAATAGATTACAGGGGGCAAAATTATAAATGGACAATATAATTTGAAACAATGCCCAACCTCTTTGATAATTAAAAAATAATACAGTTCAAAACTATAGTGGTTATTATTTTAAGCCAATTAAAACAGCGAAATACCAAACATTTGGTGATGACACTCAGTCCTGGCCAGGACATGGGAAGATAGGCACTTACATTCCTTGTTGTTTCTGGAGAAGCATGGCCAAAGTTACCAAATGGAAAATCCATGTGCATTAGGCCCAGCTGCTAAGAATTTACCCTACAGGGATATTCACAAAAGATACGTAGAAAGTGCGAAGCTAAGCCAAAACAACCAAAATATTCACCAACAGAAGCCTGATTGAATCAATTAGGACACATCCTTTGGATGGAATCCTATGTTGCCATTAAAGCAAATAGAGCTGCATGTTCCGATGTGGAAAATCTAATAAGAATTATTAAATGAAGGAAAGAAAACTGCAGGAGAGTGAGTATATGCTGGCCCCTTTTGTAGACATCATGAAAGGTGGATAGATAAAGAGAGACACTGGTGTGTGCATCTCTTTTGTTTCTCGTACCAGATTGTTCCCTGAGGGGACACGACTTAGATAAGATGGTGGAGAAGGAGAGGGACAAGGACAGTTTTCCCTGTGCATTTTCTGTACTATTTGAATTTTTCATGCTATTTCTATTAAAATGTAATCTCAGCAAAGATTTTCTAAGAGTTTCAAATTTCGTTTCCTTCTATATACTCTTAACCATAAGAAATTAAAAACCATTTGCCTGGGCCCCATCCCTAAAGATTATGATCCAGTGGTGAGGAGGGAACCTGAAATTTTTGCAAATATTCCCAATAAGTTTAACATAGGCAGCTGACAAACACATCGAAAATCTCAGTTCTGCAATTATGCTATTTGGTTTTACCTCATTCAGCTATTAATACAAAAGTTAAGCTAGCATCATAAATGACTCATCATTTTCTATGATCTGAAAAAGTTGTATAGCATCAGAATTACCAATGTCTTGACAATTTAAGAAAAAAAGTCACCAGTAAAACATAAGCCTTATAGAAATAATTTTTGATACCTTATTTTCTTCTGAAGTTATTTTTCTATTTAGTCTTCTATTTATTTTTGAATCACACTGATTCAATGATACTTTCAGCCCCAATAATTGAGATTTTCAAATTCAATAGTTATAATAATAATCTCTAATAATCTGTAATAAATCTCTAATAATTTTATAGCCCCTTTCTCATTTCTCAGTTTTATGTATGCATACTCATGTGGTGAATGTTTCACATCTGATGAAAAGCCAAAGTTATCATCCTTTTCACTCAGGTGGCGACAAAAGCGAAGAAGGTAGCCCCTGCCCCTTGCAAAGCCGAAGCCAAAGCAAAAGCTTTGAAGACACAGAAAGCACCGAAAGGCGTGCACGGCCACAAACAAGATGCACACATCACTCACCTTCCGAAGGCCCCAGACACCATGACTCCGAAGGCAGCCCAAACATCCTCGGAACAGCACCCCCAGGAGACACAAGCTTGACCTCTACGCCGTCATCAAGCTCCCCCAACCACCGAGTCAGCGACGAAGAAGACAGACAACAACAATATGCTTGTTTCATTGTGGATGTCAAGGCCAACACACACCGGATCACACAGGCAGTGAAGAAACTCTTTGACACTGACGTGGTCAAGGTCAACACCCTGATCAGGCCTGAGGGACAGAAGAAGCCATATGTGAAATGGGCTTCTGACTATGAAGCTTTGGATGTTGCCAACAGAATTGGGATCATCTAAACTGAGTTTGGCTGGCTAATTCTAAACACAAAACATTTTCACTGTAAAAAAAAAAAAAAGCTGAAATTGTCAGAAAATGTAATTATGCTGTACCTGGAAATCTATTGAGGTCTTCTTTGTATCATTACATAGTACGTTATGTAGTGCCTCGTGCCATCAAAGTATTTTGGACACTGTCAGTACAGAAAGTAATACATAACAAGTGTTCAACCAACTGTAATATTTTATTAGTTGCACAATATTTTGTGAGACCTGAGATTTTCCATTATTTTTTCTTTTTAAGTAAGCCATTTGTCTGAATTTACTTGAAGTACCTAATCATCAAATTCCTAAATGAAAACTATAGCACTTTTTAAAAACAATTTCATTAGCTTCACTTACATAAAAATGCACGACCGCAGGCCCATCGCCAGCACCGGTCAGTTGGATGAAGTTAACAACAATGAGGAACGATTGCAAGAAGTCTAAGATGTATTTAGTCAGAATACAAGTCAATGTTGACTCAGGTTTACCTACTGATAATCATGTAGCTTAAGAGTTTCATGATAAAGTCTTTTCACAGACTAAGGAAGACTATTAATAAAACATCATCCAGAATGTCATTTCCTTTTCTCTCAGGGGAAAATGCTTTGACTAGGGGTATTTTTTGCCAATTGCAGCTCGCAGAAGAATCTTTTCAGTTGGTTACAAATATCACTATGGACTGTCTTCTGGGAGTGGGGAAATGGGCAACAAGACACCGGGGGGTGGGGGGGCGGACCAAGAAATTCAGAGAGCACCGCTTCCTGTTATCTGGCTAGCCCTCAACACGAACTTGATCCAAGACACGGCCAAAGCTTGAATATACTTCTTCACATAGAAAAATTGGGAATAATTTTAAACCCTGCTTTTAAAACTTTGGGGGGAAGTTTTATCATGAAGATCCCCAAATGAGGATCTTCCATGGCCCCTGAGTTCTGAATGACAGACCTCCAGTGCTGTTCGCCTTTGGGTAAGCACCCCTAGGGCCAGCCCGAGCACCCCCGGGTCGCCACAGCCGCAGGAGTCACCCTGAACTCCGGAGCTGCAGAACCAGTGAAGCTGTTGCTTCACGACTTTCTGCTCAAGGGAGCCACCTACTGTGTCACTTTCACATTGCCCAGGTCCGAAATAGGACATTTGGGGGAGGGATGATGCTTTTAATCATTCAAAATTGTCTCAGTGCCTTTTCTTTCTGTCATTCTCAGAATGTAAAATACATCCATGACTTTCAGGAAGGGTTCATTTTATCTGAAGTGAAACAATTCTCAAAGGAAAGTATTTGACGAGACATGTAAATGCCCGAAGGTACTAGTAATTAAAAGTCTGGCCAAGATGAAGTAAATCTCTCGGCCATGACCATGTAAGTTAACGACTGGGGGGAAAGGAAGAGGTGAAGACCATCTCCAATGAGCCCCATCATTTCACCTTCGGCTGAGCTCTACCTAGGAGACCCCCGAGTATAACGTTTGTCCTCATCTTTGGAAGACAGCGTGACGTGTCTGAAGATCACCCTCTAAGCAGTCTGGAACCCCGGGCTGGAGGCTCACCTCAATCCACCCATTGCCAACCACGTCACTTTGTACGAACCCAGTTACCACTCTGAACCTCCGTGTGAGCATCTACAATGTGAGGGTGATAACCAAATCAGAGGCTCAGAAGCGTGTGCGCAATTAAACATGGCCAGAACCGAGTATATGAACAGGGGCAAAATTTGGGGGGCCCCAGAGCACTCCTAGGGAACCCGAGGGCTCCGTGGGACTCAGTTTGCAAACCAGTCGACCAAATGATTTCTTAGACATTCTCCAGCATTAAAGCTCTAGAATACTAAATAAAATATGTTAGAAAAGAAAAGAGAAACCAGAGCATATGTCTTCATCTATAACGTGCTCGTGAAGTTCAGCACTGATCCGAGGTGTGTCATTCCGAAGGTGAGAAAAAGAAAATAACGTCGGAAGCTCGGATTTGCTCGAGCTGAGACAGGAGGTGGCTAGCGTTTCGGGAGACTAGCCAGAGCTCCAGCCTCCCCTCCGAAGACCTGCACGTGCAGGACTCTCAGCCGCTTCCAAGGCCGAGATGGAATGCGTGAGAGGACATGCTAACATCGATGTTCTTCCACTTGAACTTGGCAGGATCAACTCGGACTATGAGATATTTCTGACGCTGGAGAGAAAATACTCTCAGTGGGAACCCTCTGGCTCCACAATAGGTCTGTCTTGTTTGTTGCTTTGTGAGCTAACGTAGACTGAACTGAGCAATGTGCTCAAACCACACGGCATGTGCGAGTATGGGTGAGGCATGCATGCGCCCACAGCCACGACTCTCACTCCGTCCCCTAAACGTGGTCTCCCAACCTCCTTTCCTTCTCAGGTTCTATTCCTTTGCTTTCTTTCCTCCTGACATGTAGCCGTTCCCATATTTACACCTGACACACCCAGTTTCCCTAAAAATTCAGGGATACTGCCAACCCTCAGGAGATGCCTCTTTGATAATAGCAGGCATGGTTCCTGCATTAGGTCCACTGTGGCACAGAAAACCAATTAGAGTCTTAAACAATACACATATATTATCCCACAGAGTCCCTGTGGGCCAGGAACTTGGGAGCTGGGTGTTATGGCTTGAGGTCTCTCGGGTGATGGTCAGGGCTGCAGTCAACCGAAGGCTCGTCTGAGGCTGGAGGATCGACTTACGAAGTGGCTCACTGCCACAGCTGCTGGCCAGGGGCCCGGATTCCTCCTGCTGTTGACAGGAGGTCTTAGGTGCTCAGCGTGGGAACCTTTTATAGCACTGCTCCCGCACCCCCACAGCACGGCAGCTGGCTTCCTCCACAGCCAGTGATCCAAGACACGGAGGCCGACCACGGCATCACGCCTTTTACGGCCTGGTCTCAGAAGTCACACACCATTGCTTCTAGATGACTCAGTTCACAATGAGTCACAGAAGTTGAACTTGTGCCCAAGGGGGTGAGGGGAATGGGGAATCAGGGTCCACATGCTTAAGGAGTATCGAGGCACGTGTGATCATACGGCAAAACCTCTGACCTCTCTTCATGGTGCGGAGAATCCGAAAACGAAACTCTGAAGGCAAATCCCTGCAACAGTAGTGATTCAAATGACAGAAGAATTCTCTGGATGTGGCGAGTGGGCAGTGACACAGGGCACATTAAGTTCTGGTTTACAGACTCTTAATTACTTGACAAGGAGAATGGGAACCGGAGGGTTTTGAATCCAAATGTCAGGAACTAGAAGGTCTTACTGGGGGGGATCGTTTGTAAACGAAAGGGGAAACTTATTTCCTTCATAGAGCTTCTCAAGGAACACCCCTGAAGTCTTCGAGAAAGACACCTGAGAACTTTTCTGCTATGAAGACACAGGAAAGTCAAAGCAAAGGCGTTAATGATGCATTCAGATGCTAATAAGATGTTAATGCTTCTAACATAGCTAGTAATAAAGAAGATGAAGGAATCCAAGTGACTGCTTCGATGACTGAAGCAATCTCTTCCTTGACATTATCTTCAGGATTTTGCCAAATTTTCCACTTAACTCCTGGAAGAAAAGTGGCACAGGTGGTGCCATTATTTTATTGTGTGCTCTGGGGGGAGCAAGGGGATCGTACCAACCCCGAAAGGGAATTCTTGCGCAGAGTAAATAAACAAAAACCAGTCCCGTGAACTCTTGCAGCATTGAGGCCAACAATCGACTTGTTTTTCATTTCCCAACTGGGTGTTTTAGCAACACACTGATATGACACCTCCTTCACTCCCCCCACCAAAAAGAAAAAAAATTTAAAGAGCTTTTTTGGCAGAGCCAAAGACATTTACACTTATGAAACCAACTATTTTTAAGTCCCACTGATAGCAAAAGAGAGACTTACGTACAAACTCCGAGTCAATACCACTCATTCTTAGCAAGTGACGGAGGGTGACAGATTACATAAGACACACGACAAGGTAAGGGGTCCTGGCTGACACGCTCCGTGCTTCCTGGCATTTCTGCTAGATGGGCACCATTCATCCATCTACCCCTCTGCAGCGCGCTGGCTATGAGTGACACGTACGCCATTTGTACCTTTTCAAAGTGCACCAAATGTGTTCAGACGTCCGCGTGTCCTTTGTCTTGGACGAGGTTTGGTTTACTTAGTGCCCCCAGCCGAGAGCTGTGTGACTGTGCAGGGTTTTCTGGATGGAAGAGGCTCCTGGGGAAAGTCCTTCTCTCCTGTGTTCTGCCGACGACCGTGAACTACGGGCCGTGAGTCGTGCAGAAACCTCGGGCACCACCGCAGACCGACACTCGGAATCCGGGCTGTGGAAGGTCTCCAGGCGACTCCTGAGCATTTTAAGTTCGAGGAGCACTGCTCTGTAGAACTTCAAGCACGTTCACCTCCAAAGCGTTTGCATTCTGGATAAACGAGAAAGCTTCACACAGGAGCGAGGCCGTCTGCTGTTGACTCCTTGTCTGGTCACACTGGGAATCCCGGCCTCGGGGTGCCAGTAAAAATTCCCGGCTGCCAGTGTTCACCACTTGGGGCTCACCTCCATGTGTGGTGGGGACTTGGGCTATGTGGCCAGGCCATCGTGACCAGCCAGGCCATGTTCTCGCTAAGAGCTCCTAGCAGAGGTTTCCAGATATAATAGGCTCCAGAACTCAAGCAACTGGCAAAAAGACAATGGAAGAAAAGTACGACATCTACCCGGCATCTACCAAGCCCCGTGCATGCCGGTTAACTGAGAGTCTACTATAAAAATATTCGGGCTAAGCCTGGCTGGAGGGAAAGGCACAGGACCACGGCGTACACACCCAGTGTATGGGAAGGGGGCCCGGTCAGACATGCTGGCTCTGTTAGCTTCCCTGGGCTCACCCAGCTCCCTATTTCCCCATTGGTCTACCCACAAACAGGATGATGACTTCGAAACGGACCTACCAAGGCCTAGCGCTCCACCCCTGCAAAGGAGAAAAGGCACAGACCCTACGCTCCCCCCCACCCCAGGAGAAGCCGCCTCTGGAAGTGAATCAGAGCACAGCCACAGGACGTGCTCACATCTGAAAATAGCCAACGGTCACAACACTCAACTGTTGGACAAGCCACCATAATGACTCCCTAACGAGAACAGCGCAGGACAGATTTCGGATCGTTCTCAGGAGGCCCTGAGGCTCTAACTGCCTTCCTCATATTCCACGGCACCGCCAGGCCTCGGGGGCGGGGGGCCCCATCACCATCTCCATTCTGCAGATAAGGAAGGAGGCCCCGAGCCGCTGGGTCAGCCTCCCACCCGTCCCCCTATCAGCTGGCGCAGCGCTGACCAGATGCGGGCTCTGTGGTTCCAGCGCGTGTTGTCCTTCCCACCGTGCACACCGCTAGGCTGTGACAAGGCGTACACGGGCTGGTCCTACCAAACGAGCCCCTCCTCCGTGTGGCGACGCTGCCTTGTAATTTGGAAACGGCTGTAAATGGAGCTACTCAGAGGTCGCTTCCGTCCTTTAGTAAGTTGCAAAGCAGCAGCCTTTAAGAGGGTAGGAATGAGCCGCTACTCCCCACCAGATCAGCGAGAAACCCGGCCCCACGACAGGCTTCCGTTCCGTTTCACAATCCTCACGTCACCTCGTAGCCCTTCTGCAAGAGCGGCTCACAGGACTGTGCGTGTTTCTTCGAAGCCAACGGGTAGAACCCGCCCGAACTCTAGTTGGTTGAGGTTCTCGCCCGCACGGCCTGCTTCGTTGCGGGCAAAACTGAGCTGATCTGACGGCCCTTCCCAGAGGTGTCTCCGAACGCTGCCGGGAGAGAGGGGCACTGTTTACGGAAGGAAGGCCTGGGAAATCCTCCACACGGGCACTGCGTTCTCAGCTGCGCCAGGCACAGGCGAGGCACGGCGGGCGCCAGCCTGCAAGAGCACAGAGCCTGGCAGAACGGGGGCTGGGTGGTTTAAGAGATTCAAGTACACGGGTGGTAGGGGGCAAGATGATGAAGGGCGATCCGCAAAGGTTACGTTCGGGCAGGAGCTAAAGGGTTGGGCTAAGCCTTGACCAGTGAGAACGTGGATCAGGCCATGGTGGGGAAGCGTGTTCTACGGTCCACACCAGGACTGACAAATAGGGGCCAGTCTGACCCCACGGCCATTACTGTGTCCAGGGCAGACATTGTTAAGGGACCGTAGCCCGTAGCCGTGGCGTTCCGGAGAGCACCCTCTGTCTATCCAAAATGGTGTACTAGGCCTCCGCCACCCTTCAGCCAGAGTGGCGCCTTCAGGACCCTTCTTGTCAGCAAGCCCATCTAGTGACTGAATTCAGTACCGTTCTGAGACTTTAACGGGTCCGAGTCTGGAGGAAGGGTCGAAGAACGCTTCCGAGGTGGGAGAACTCCGCTGTGGGGGACTCCTCGTCCCTCTCTGTCCACTCTCTTTGCTCTGCCCCAGTAAAGGACGACTCAGCGATGCGACTGGCAGATTTTCAGAGAAGAAACTAGACACGCACGCCCACGTGCCCCCCGTTTTCTGCTGACATTCCGTCTGGGGTGTCTTCCCGCACAAGTGTGTGTCTTGGTGAACCCCGCCCAACCCAGGCTGAACGCCGACCCGTGGGGCTTACTTGGCCCTTACCCTGCACTACATCCCTCAGGAAAACGAGCAAGGGAAATAAGGTTACTTACCTCATACGGGACGTAAAAATAAAGTCACTGGGGAACAAGAAGGCCTTGGTTTGACCAAAAGAATGCTGCCCAGGCGACACTGTATGGCATTTGTGGATACGGCTTAGGAGGACCTGCAGCTCCCATGGGTACCCTCGTGGAATTCCCACCACTGTGCACGGAAGCCCAAGATACACTCTGGCATGAGGAGAACGATCTAGAAAGAGAGCGAACCTGACAACCCGTGTGAAGGCTCCAGATGGGTGAGTGAGGCCATCTCCAACCCTTCAGGCCCATTTAGGGTGCTAGGTAATTACAGCCACGTGGGTGACCCCGGACCAGACCAGCAGAATAACCAGCCAGCTGAGCTCAACAACCCGAAGAGTCATGCGGAGTCACGAACCACTGCTTCAAGCCATTACACCGTCGGATGTTGGCGACGTGCCAAGGCTAACTGGTGCAAGAAGCGCGTTTCTCCGTGGCCAGAAAGGCTTTCTCTAGAATCCACCCCACCACGGAACGCAGAAGTCCTATAGCTTTGTCTGTGACCCCTTAAAAATTGCGACAGACTTCCACTTTCATTAGACAATGTATTGCCTCTCCTTCCCTCACTCCCTCGGGCTCCTTTACGGGGAATCCACTTACTTTTGCATCAGGAATTTTTAGGGGACGTTCCAGCCAACTAAACGCATCGCCCTTTGTTACTGTCCTCTTAATTAGAGGCATAGCCCCTCTCTCAGAGTCACCTCCCACCCGCTAAGGTACCTTCTTTTCCTCCCACTGTCTCCAAATAACTGAACGGCAACGGGAGAGGACACACATTTTTTGCAAGAAATGACGCATTCTGTTTTCGAGACAAATCCTTATCTTGCCAATGGCACTGGCCACTCTGTGTCCCTCGTGAGGCACAGGGACTAATACAGCTAATTAGAGATAGGCCAGCCTCGAAGGGATTCCTCTGACTCAGCATCCAGTTTGCAAATGGGGCTGGTGTGTTTGGACTTGGATTTGGAGTTAGACTGGACTAAAACGTCCCACTGCACATTAACCTAAAGCTCTTTGTCTTACACCCAGCCGGAATGTCGCATTCCCTCTCCGGCACAGGAACACACACGTAGTAAGATGACACTCTGGGAAGGGGAGAAGGGACAGGGACACAAATATATGGTGACGGAAAGAGAACGGACTTTACAACAGGTGTAGAACTGCACACCTGGAACCTACGTAATTTTTGTGGATCAATGTCACCCAATAAATTTAACAATAAAAAACATTGAAAAAAGAAAAACAGAGAAATGACACTCTCTTGTCAAGTCGAGATAAAGGATTTGAGTCGGTAGCTCCTATCCGAAAGGAAATTCGAGGTTCACAATTTGAGCTCTCCTTCCTGGAACCTCAGTAGCACCAAACCCACGTAGTTTTGTTTTGTTTTGTTTTGTTTTGGGGGTTGTCACTGTTTGGTTTCCGGCAAATAAGAACTGTATGCAAAATCCAGGGTTTGTCATTAAATCTGTCCTTGGACCTTTGGCTAACAGTCCAGCTCATTTTTGTAGATTCGTTGGATTATTTTGGAGGTCTCATGAACTGACAACCAATGGGCTGTTTACCACGTGCATTGGCTCGTTTCACCCTTAAAACAATCACGAGAGGCAGAACTATTGCCCCTATGTTGGAGTCAGATACACGAGGAGAGAGAGGCTAAGGAATGAACCGTGTCCGGCGGCCCCCACGGCTCGTTCTCAGGCCCTTAACAGGCAGCAGTGACACGACGAGGTCACCCCTGCAGTGTCCTATCACCGCACTTCCATGCTAACCGTGGGGCTCTGAAAGGAGCTGTAAAGCCCTAGGCGTCCTACGTTACAGGAACCACAACGGAGTCATGAACTTAGAGGTCCTCTCGTCCGGTTCCTTCATTTTGCATAGAATGAGACGAGAACTCAGGGGGTAAATGCGAATTGTTCAAGGTCACACCAAGGTCACCAGTAACTCTGGTTTAGAACCAGCTGCCGTTTGCATGTTAAGGCACGTGGTGCCCAGCAGTAAAGGGGGTGGGGGTGTCCCTTGGACAAGGTTGGCTTGTTCCCCCCTGAGGTTCATATCAGAATGACATTCGTCTTACTGAATTCACCACCGTCTGAGGCATGGCCCCTGGCCTCACGGACTCTGAAGCTTACACTTACTTTTCAGCACAGGCTAGGAGACCTCTCTGTAAGCGGGGCGGGGGTCAGGGGATCCCATTAACCAAACTCACAGATTGAGAAAACATAAACCAGAGTGTGGATTCGTTTGCACCGAGGAATACCACACTCCCTCCTCTGCCGAACACACAGTGCAATAGTTAAAATATTGAAATACCTTTCCGGAAGACTTGGCCATGCTCAGAGCAAGACAAGCATCTTCATGGACCAAAAGCAGAAGAGAAAAACCCAGAGGTAAATGGACGTAGGAGCCACCTACAGACCTGCCCGGGAAGGCCGCCGGGAGTTGGCTTGTCCCTGTGTGAAACAGTCTCAGCCTCTGCACCACTGACAACGGAGCTAGGTCATCCTCAGTGGGCGCGTCCCGTGCACTGTAGAATGTTTACCTGCATCCCTGCTGTCTGCCCACCAGGTGGAAAGTGGTACCCACCCTTTCTACCTCCCACCACTCGTGACAAGCAAAAATGTGTCTGGACATCTCAAAGTTGTCCCCTGCTGAGAACCACTGAGGTCATCTGAACACACGCGTCCACATCAGAGAAAAACTGTGTGTCAGCAGCTCCGTGCGGAGGTTCCAAATCAGAAACCGGTCTTTTAGGAACTCAAGTGAGTCATTTGGAGATGGTGGTTGACTGGAGAAATATTATCAGTTTCTGACATTTTAGTTAAATAGTCTCTAGAGAAAATGTGGAGCTTCACGTTTCTTAGCAAAAGTCTGCTAAAACTCCCTGTATTCTGTGATCAGCAATTTGAGGACGGGGTCCCAGTGCTCCTCATTTACCGTACATTTCTGAGAGCGTGCTGACACACGGGGAAGCAGGTCAATAAACATTTTTTACATGTTATTCCTCCCTCCGAACTCACTTTGCATTGCCCATACGAAGGCACCTGCTTCCCACCTGACCCTTCCCCCTTCCTTCCCCACCTCCCTCCTTCTTTCACTCAAGAATGTCGCAGGCACCCTTCCAAGACCTGGCTCCAACTCACTTCCGGCAGAAAGTCATCTTCGGTCGGCCACACCCCGTAGGGTCCCCTCTCCAACACCTGGCATTCCCTCCGTCCCCCAGTGTTTGGAGTGTTTGTGGGTTACCTTGCACATGTCCTCAAATTGCCTTCATTGTAACATCTGTTCCTGTCCAATTGAAGAAGGATAAATGCCTGGGACTGTGCTGGGTATTTTATCATTTTAGCATTTGCTCAAGAAATGTGCATTAACAATGAAATGCGGAGAGAGAAGAAAGCAAAAGGAGTAAGAGAGAGTAAGGAGTCTGCTGTGCCTGACACACACTGATGCCTGGAGATGCACTGTCACGTCCTGATGAGATGAACAGACCCACTCCCCTCGGGTCCTTCTCCTTTGACAGGATGCAAACAAATGCAGGAAACTCAGAGAAACCACTCGCCACCGCAAAGGCAGTGTGCGCTGTTTGCTGCTGCTTGCAGTCCGGCTCGGAGCTGGATGTAGGGAGTTCACAAAGGTTTTTGTTTTTAATATCTGACAAGCCAACGTTTGTTCTGGTGAAGAAGATCTGCTTTGTTGTCGCTCTGACGTGCATCTGGGAATACAGACTGAGTGGACAGGAGAAGTGGGGTTCCAAGTCCCCACTTCTTGTGCCTCAGCTTGGCTGCTGCAGAAAAATGCCCCGGGCTGACGGCTTAAACAACAGACACATCTTATCATTCTGGAGGCTGGAAGTTCAAGATCGAGGTGCCAGCACATTCGGGTTTGGGTGAGGGCCTTCCTCCTGGCCGGTAGGCAGCTGTCTTCTCACTACATATATCCTCACAACGTGTCACCTTCAGTAAAACTTAACTTACGTCTTTAGGAAGCTCCAAATGCAAACTGAATGATGGGTCACTCTGAGTCATCTCTCCAACCTGGGTTTTGATACTGACTAATGGTGAGGCTGAACTTGATGACCTAAAAATGACCTGCTGCCTCCCAAGTCAAAGCTGCTATGACGAGGGGATGACTTCTCTGAGTAGGTAGCGCAGAGAGGACAGTCCATTTCAACCTAGTAATGAGCGGTGGGTTCAATGATCACACAAGGGCAAATACGTGGTTGGTGGCATCAGTGTGGGGAAGCACGACCCAAGCACCTTAGCACAGCAAGACAATGATTTCCTAAATTCACCACGTTCTCACGAAAGCAGAACACGGCTCTTGCCTGCGTCTGGACAAGACGCGGTCAGCGTGGTCGAATGCTCCATACGTGTCGAATGTCACAGAACCCATTCTGAGCCTTGCCTTTGGCTAAGAGGGCATCTATAGAGTCACGGTGGGTTCAGTCCCCGTGGTGGTGGCCTGCCTGTCACAACCGTGCCAGCGTTGATCATAAAGACTCAGCCATGGGCACTCTCGCAGTGGACCGCCTCGTACCGGCCACGTTCGCGTACACGCACGATACCTGTGGCGGGAATTTCGTGGGCCAGTGGATGGGGTGGAGCCGGTGACCTCACCCCAAATCTGTACTTGGTGAAAGTTGAATATATTAAAAAAGTAAATAAATAAACAAACAAGCAAACCGCATTGATGAGCATGAGACAGACTGACGTCGACTGGATCGGCACCAGAGTCCAGCCGGTAACTTTAGCTTCCAGGAGACGTGATGTCTTGGGGTAGCGACAAGGGGAGGATAAATGGGACAGGGGCCATCCGCCACTGCCGTCGGGTCTACCTTCCGTAAGGGAGTTAGAAGCCCCGGGCGGTGTGAGAGTGGGCCTGCCGACGTTGTGGCCCAGGCACTGGCGGGCAGTACACTTAACACGGCCCTCTTCTGCCGGGACAGCCAGACCCCGTCCCCGGCCCTGAATCACGAACATCGTGAAGTTTCTCGCATCTGCTAGGAGGCTCGTATCACAGTTTCCGCACGCCACTGGGTGCCACAGTCTGTGTCTGAGGTCACTGTCCCACTGCCCAGCCGGGTTATCATCTGTGATGGCTGCAGCCGAAGTTCAGAGAGCAGGGCTCGGAGAAAAGCCAGGGTGCTACAGGAGGACAGGGAGCTGGCCGGGCTGCAGGGTGGTCTCGGCACCCAGCGTACGAGCCTGCCATCTGAGTGCAATCAGAGCCCCTGGGGTACTTCGGCAGCTCGAGAGCCCCTCTCTGGCCTTGTTCTTCTCACACAGGACCTCCCCGGTTCTGATGGAAACTGGGTTAGGTCCAAACAGGATGACCCGGACCTGTGTTCACGCAGAAACGTTGGCCCAGGGCTCACAGCTCTAAATGGACCATGAATAATGGTTTATGGCCTTGGCACCGGGCTGAACTCAGCCCCCCACACGTAGCCTCACCTTTCACAGTGTTATTTTGAGAGATGGCATTACACCCCAGCTTAAACTATAAATACATTTCCCAGGAATAGCAGGACGTAGTTTCAATTGTGCAGAGTGACACAAATGCTCGTGTACTCTGATTACATATGATGTTTCACGTATTTGATACCTGCAGGGGGGGGGGGCGGGGGGCAGAAACTGCTACATTTTACATTTCAAGAGCGGCGACCTGACTGGATTTGGGGGTTCTTGGGCTCCAGGAGCTCTGTCTAGGCTGGAGTCGTTTCCGCTGGCTGATGCTTCGGTTTCATGGGATTTGCTGTAGCTAACACGGAAGCACGGGTCCCAGGGAGCCCTGGTGATAAGGACTTCACGTCCGAGGTGTCACCCGGCTCTGACACACCCTTCCCTCCCACTCTCCCAGAGCTCTGGGATCTGACGAATCGGCGGCTAGATGTTCACTCGGCCCTCTACCTCTATGACCTCGGACAGGTGACTAATCTTCCTGAGCCTCGTTCGTCATTGACAAATCAGAAAAGTAAGTGTCGTATGGACAAAACAACTCATGTACACAGGAGGTGCCTAATAAACTACCCCGTTATTTTTTTAATTGAACTTGCTCTTATGCTAGTCAACTCAGGGGGGACGTTTGCTGAGCATTGAGCAAGGCCACACGGGGGTTGTGCAATGCGGCGATGTCAGAGCCTGACAAAGCGGGCTCCCAGGGACACAAATGGCTCTGGCTCAGGGCAGCATGGAATGTCACATTGGACTTGACAGACCTGCCCGATCTCAGGGGCCACCAACAAGGGAGCACTTTACTCTGGGAGAAGAAGATCTCATAAACTCAAGCTGGTCCTGGAAGGCTTTCTAGGACAGCAGCCCTCTCTCTAGTGGCCCAGTTTGGGGTTAGGGAGACAGGCTGCATAACATGAAGCCCAGCTCTGCCTCTCACGACCAGTGCAACTTTGAACCAGTTCCTCACGATTCTGTATCTTAGATTGGCAGCTTTAAGATAAAGATGATAATAACGTCCGCCTTGTAATGTGTTGTAAGGATTAACAAGACAGTTAACAGCACGCACGTGTCCTTAGCAGGTTGTCACAAAGTAATTGCTCAAGAAATGTTGGCTGTTAATGGTATTACGGGAAGGACTTTCCGGGAAGAGGGAACAGTCAGAGCAAAGAGAGGGGTGTGCAGGACAGTTAAGGAATAGCATGTGTCTAGTGTAACCAAACCATAGAGTATGTCATGAGGGAAAAGCCAGGCTCTCATGGCCCCTCTCTGAGTCAGTCTTTGCATTCACTTGTGACGTTTTCTAGGTTTTCACCAATATACATGCAACCTCTCCATCGAGATTATCGGTTGTCTCACGACAGGAAGTTCCGTGGTGACTTCCCTTCCCGAGGGGCATCGTTTGTCATTCCTGTTTCCAGACTTCTCTGGTGTCACCTGGTCTTCAAGATCACAGGAGTATTCTTGACCTTGCGATGAACCCCACAGTTTCGTGACACCAATGTGATCACTCAAGCTGGTCAGGAGGAAAGGCCTGTTTGTAAAATTTCTCTCTGACCAGAAGTCCGGAGGCCCCCAGCTCCCTGTGTGACCTCTCAAATCCCAATGCCCAGTTTAGAAGGGGACTTGTTCATACGGGGCCTGACAGACATGCTGACTGTCATGTTCTACAACACGGTGACAGACGAGGGACTGAGGGATGCCCGATCACGGACAGGCCACAGAGACACGAGGCTCTAAAATGCTCCACACGTTTACCAAAGAGGTCCCGTGTTACTGTGAGGTGCTCTCGCTGTGTCTGTCATCATCCGGGTTCTTTTCAGAGCATACGCTGGCACCCAACACCAGGCACCTTTCACAGTATATTCCTTCATTTATTCCAGAGAGATTTTGACATATTTGTACAAAGAAATGCAAGTCCCCATCTCATTGGCCACTGGAGGAAGAGCAATCATTTTGCGTGTGAGCCAGGCCCCAGCACCACGACACAAGTCTGCTCCTGGGTTCCCCTGGGCGATGAGGAGGCATTCTGGGACGGCTCAGGAGCGTCAGAGGGCGGACGGAGACGGCCCGGGGCGGCAGCCGGGCAGCTGAAGCAGGGAATGCCCACCTGCCCGCTCCTCCCCGGCTCCGCCAGGGGCAGCCCGGCCGGACAGCTGATCCTTGCTAATCCCCCTGCTGCAGAGCCAAACTGGGTGGTTTGCCGACGTCTCTGACTTGCATGTTGTTCTTTACATCGCCTGCTTTATTTTCAAACCTGTCAACAGGCCACTGAAAAGGTTGCACACATGAGCAAAGGCCTAAGCCGCTCGGGGAAGGACAGACGTGGCCACCGCAGGGGTGGGAGGGGGGCGGACATTGGGAACGGCCGCCTCCCCGGACCTGGGAGACTGAGTCAGGAAACCCCTAGGCTTCCTTTTGGTGGGGGTTTCCTCCCATTAAAAGCAAAATTGGGACCTCCGTGTTTACACTGTGACCCCTTCTGACGGGGTTAAGAAAGCTGCCCATAAATCTGAGATGGACCACACACTTACTGAACTATATTTATCGTGTTACTTAATAAAGCAAAAAGTTCAGAAGCCTCTGGGAGTACACCTCTTTTTTTTTTTGGACAGAGGCAGAAGCCAGCAACAAGCAGTTTACTGTTGTTGTTCAGTTGCCAAGTGGGTGATTCAGTTAAAATAGGAGCTGCCTCACACTTGTTTATATGAACCCACCGCGTTGCTATTTGTAAAGGGGCCCCGCTCGCCCGACCTAGCGGAATGCTAAACTTTTCTAAGACTCTTCCAAGGCATCCCAAAGAAGGCGCATAGCCCCGTCACCACGGGTGACCTTCGCTCACATTCGTGCCCTCCTTGACACCGCCACATTGTCACGACAAGTACCGGACGGGCAGACCGACGATGGACACAGTTCCCCACTGCTTTTTCCCGCACTGACCGGTTGAGTCAGTCTGACAACTGAGTTTGAGATCATTAACATCGGAAGGCTGGGGTGACAGGTGGCCTTGGAGGTGACGTAGACCCACGCCCTCGTCCTCAGCTGGGGACTTCGGTGGGTGAGATGGGGTTCGAAGGCAGGGGCACTGGGCTCTTTCCTGTCCATCCCACTTGCCGGCAGGCCCCCCCGGCACCTGGACATGGACAGGTTGGGTAACATCACATCTCGCCAGACACATCGGTCACCCAGCATGGGAGAGGAGAACCAGGGTGTCACCGGCGGTCAGAGCGGCATTCTGGGTCCTTGTATCTACGGGGGTCTCCAGAAGCTGGGAGGGGAGCACCCAGAATTTCTCTCACCCATAAGCCACCACGTGGAGAATTCAGAGTCTCCGACAGGCCCCAGGGGAGGGAGCACCGTAGCAGTTACGATACCAGGATGGTCCAGAGAACGCAAGGGGGAAGGACCTTTCCTGGGAAACGCCAAAGCACTCCTCAAATATTTCGGTGGAGTGGGTGTCAAATCAGACGTTTTAATTGAATATCGAGGCATAAATATCAGATACGAAAATGTCAGAAAGGCCACTCTGTCACAATTTTATATCCCCAAGATCCTCTCTAGAGGACGCTGTGCTATGAATACCACCCAACCCTCCAAGTCTCTTACATGTCAGAGTTTGTCATAGGCCCCCACACACACATGCGCGCGCACACACGCACATACACACACACGCGCGCACACATGCACACACACATACACACACACACACGCACATACACACATACACACACGCGCGCACACGCGCACACGCACACATGCGCGCGAGCACACATACACACACGCACACGCACACACGCACACACATGCACACACACACACGCACACACGCACACGCATGCACACACACATGCGCACGTGCACACGCACACACGCACACATGCGCGCGAGCACACACGTCCTTTCCAAAAGAAAGACCCACCTGTGACAGGGCCTTCCTAGAGCTGGGGGAGGAGTCTTCCCTTGGAGTAAAATGAGAACTTTTGATTGCTGCCTCGGACTGAACATTTCTAAATGTTTCATCGCAACATGACACACGTATAGAAGGACACCTGTCGCGAGCCTCCCGCTGGGTGAGTTCTCACACAACACAGTCCCTCAGGAACAAACCCGGCGGCTCCCCAAGGCCCCCTCAGGCCCGCTGTCCCTCACGTCCCTCCTGCGCCTGCCACACAGGTAGCGCCACAGCAAATCCCCAGCAACAGTAGATTTCGCTTAGCGGCTGTGATGAACCCCGGGATTTCGACCTCCAGCCCGACTTCCTAACTAATGTGCTCGCTCTCGAACTGATCTCGAAAACCTGACTTCAATCCTACTGTCCTGAGGCCAAGGAGGGTCGTTTCCCTAACAGAAACAGCCCAGAGAGGCGCAGTATTGTCCCCTGGCGTGCTGTGGGCCAACAGAGAAGACAGGCGTCTGGCGGCTCCTTCCCGCCGCCCCCACCTGCCCTCCCGGTGCCCCGAGGGGACACGCACGGATCTCGTGCCCTAAGCCCCACTCAGGGAACCGGCCTGGGACAGAGGCTGCTTACTCGGGGTGCACGTGCGCCCCTGTTCGTAAGAAGCAGGGCGCACACAGGCCACCGCGGGGTCATGGGGGTGGGTCTTCAGATCGTTGGTCCCTGGATCGGCCTCGGGAAGGCAAGCCACGCCTCTGTGGCTGGTTTTTGTCTTTCTTCCACATTTCCGCCCAGACAGTGAGGAGTGATGGGAAGTCAAGTCGCCGCGGAAGGCCTTTGTTTGGGGGGATGTCCCCCCACGTGTCTCTTTCTAATTGGGACTGTTTGCCGTGGTCCTCCCGCCCGACGGCTTTGAGTGAAGGCGGTAACGGTACCCAGGGCAGCGGCGTGTCCACGGCAAGTGGCCCCGAGTCATCCTGACGGCCTGGGCCCCCTCCAAGTGAAGGGCTGGCCCCCCCGCCCCGGCAAAAGTCCTCCGGGGAGGACCTCAGCTGCCACGGCCATGTGAGAAAATGCACTTGTCATTCAATTCCTTTAAAAATCACATGAAAAGGCAGGAGACGCGTTCACGTGAGGCCCGGTGGCGCGTGGCCGGAGGCTGTGGGTACGCCGGCACATGTTACTTTAAGTGTCGCTCTGGGGACCAGCGGCCCTACTAAAATGACCCGAGTGTTTTCTTCAAAGGACACCGATGTTCATGCAAAAGCAATGAACGGCTGGACAAGCTAGGAAGACTGGAAAGAAGGCACTACTCTTGCAGCACAGGGACATGCCACCGGTGTCACAGGGACTGGAGGGGACACGAAGGCCACCCAGACCCTGAACCTTTCAAGGATTCCAAACGACGACGACGCGCCCCAGGCACGGTCGGCCGCGTCCCCGGGTGGGAGGGTTGGCTGTGCCACAGCCCGCATCAGCCCCCGCATGCATGGCGGTGGGTCCGAGGGACGTGTGGGCTCTGCCGCCTTTAGGGCTGTATGTGACACGCTCAGCAGCAGCCCCCGCCACCGCTGAGACGTTAGACAACGAAACTTTTTTCTTGTTTGGGGTGGAGCGGTCTCTCATCACTGACTGGTAAAAAGGGACTTGCAGTTGGTTTTCACATTTTCTGCAGGCGACAGTACTGCCGGAATGGACGGCGGCAGGTTCCCTATGGCTCGCTCGGCTCTGGGCACGCCACCCGTCCCCGGACAGGTCGGACTGGCACGTCCCTGGGCACGGAGGGCCGGGAAACCCCCACCTAGGCCAGTCCCCTCCCCGCCCAGCTGAGGCGCCCAGGAGGCACGTGACGTCACGGCTCGGGCCACAGCGTGTCCTGCTCGTGTGGGCGGGGCACCGTCACAACCCACCTGGGGCCAGGTAAGAACGGAATGGGAGGCCGGGGCGCAGGGGACAAAGGCAGAGCCCCTGCGGAGCCTGGACCAGGAGCTGCCTGTCACACGGGAATGCAGACAAGACGCCAGCGCAATGCCCTCCCCTCCCCTTGGCGTGGAATCTCTCCCTTTTTCTATTTGACAACTTATTCAAATGCCTCGAAGAGAGGAGAAGAGGGAGGAGGGGGAAGGGAGGAGGGGGAATGGGGGGGAACGGAGGAGACGCTCTAAGGACGGCGGTGTCTCCCGGCTTCCCGCCCCCACGCTGCCCGTGAGCTGCCAGGCTAGTAGGTGTTTAGTGCTCAGCACCCACACTACCGAGACCCGGGCTCTGCCCTTCCTGGCAGAGGCAGTTTGGGTCCCCCTGGGCAGTGGGGAGTTGGGGACTGCAGTCCACCACAGCTAAGATCGGAGCCCCCGCCGGCCAGTGCCAGCCCCATGGCTCCACGCCGGGGGCACGAGACAGGCCACCTCCTGTCCAGGGAGAAGCCGACGCTGACCCGCCACCAGCCTTGCCGATCGGGGGCAGCCCTCTACGTCTGGGTTTGCCACCCGGCTCTCTCAGCATCAGCTGTCGATGGAGCTGACAGGGCGGTGCAGCCGGGGAGCTGACAGGCCAAGTTCAAGGGGCCTCTCGGAGCTGTGAAAAGCGATTTTCCCTGTAACCTGTCAGGAGCCGACAGGCTGCACAAAGCTCGTGTAACACTTCCACCATGTGCCGTTTTGAAATAACCCTGTTCTGCAGGGAAAACCTTCAAAAGCCTCTTCTGTGTAAAAAACAAGACCTGACGATGTAAAGACCCAGCCAGCCCGAAGCCCAGAGGCTGTCCAGGGCTTAACGTACCCCCGATGCTGTCTTATCTCCCGGGCACGGTGGAGGCGAACATAAGCTCCAGCGAAAGTGCTAAATTTATTAGACACATGTCAGCGTCTGTCCGTCGTAAGCGGGGGGGCCGCCCTGCCAACTGGGCCGCTCCCCGGTTTGGGGAAGGAATGTTGTCTGGGCGTCTTAAAGAGGAATGGGTCACACAGGTTTTAACACCTCTGCGTTTACCGAGTCAGAAAGCAAGCCCAGGAGCCCAGACACCAACCGTTTGAAATTTATTTTAAAAAGGAATTCACACACACATACCTGCACAGAAAAAAAAAAAAAAACCAGGTGAATAAACATCAAAATGTTTATAATAGTTATCTTCAAGTAGTGGAAGAAAGAGGCCTTATTTATTTTTAGAACTCCATTTTCTAAATATGGTAATAATAGATAAATATTATCTAGGATAAATATTTATTACTTTGGCCCCAAGGGGAAAAAATAATCAGTCAATAAAAACTCTGGGGGAAAAAAATGAGCATACGTGATCAATTCGTTTGCTCAGAAGAACTGCAAATTGAGTGGCTAAAAAAGAGCAGAATTTATCCTCTCACAGTCCTGGAGGCCATTAAGTTTTCAAAATCAAGGTGTCGGCAAGTTAGGCTCTTTCTAGAGACGGAGGGAGAGGGTGCTCTGCCCTCTCTCTGGGCTTCCGGTGGTTTCCTGCCGGGCTTGGTATTTCTTAGTTCAAGAACGTCACTCGGTCTCTAGGTCCATCTCCGCGAGGCCACCCCCATGTGCATGTCTGTGCCCTCACGTGTTCGTCGTATGAGGACACCAGTCCATAAATGTGGGTTCACTCACCCTAATCATCACTAGTTCCATCTGCTGAGCCTCGACTCCCAAAGAAGGTCGTATTCTCAGGTTCCGGGTGGATGTGAATGTGGGGGAGGCACTGCTCAACCCAGGATACACAGCAATGAAGTGGGTGAATGCTCCCCAAGAAGATGCGAGTCACCGATGACCCGATTAGCCTTACCTCCTCAGAAGTGGGGCTTTGGAGACCAGAATTACGTGGCCTGCTTCTAACTCAGTCTGTGCGTGGGCCAGGGAGTGGGGCTGGAGCAGCTGGAAGAGACGTGGACCCACAGAGTGGCCCACAGGACAATGCCAGGAACCTGCCAGACCCCTGGGTCCCAGAGCCCTGTACCCCACATGCGCCAGCCTTGTCAGTGCAGGGCTGCACCTCAAGCAAATACAGTTGTAGCTCTCTGCAAATGCGAGTCGATGCTAACAGGATTAGAAAATTACTACCTCATTTTAAAGTATTACTATCATTACATTTTTGCCCCATCAGAAGTTCCTAAAAGAACTGTTGTCCTGGGGGACACTGAACTATTTAATGATAAAAAGATTTCCTGCACTGAAAACGTTCTTGTGCACTATACCACAGATTTTTCTGGAGCCTGTGGGATAAGAGGCTTCATGTCTTGTGTGGTACCCCGTAGGTCCTGCACACAGTGCTTGGAAACCATTTTCCTTATCATCTTCAAAACAGTCCCCTGAGGCCATCATTCCACTTTGCAGATGAGAAAACTGAGGCTCAGAGGGACTAAACCATCCTAGAGAGCCCCCCAAATCACATGGGTAGGAAATGTTAGAAGTGGGATTTGAACTTGGAGCCCTGCCAGTGTGTCAATCTCTTGCAAATAATTTAACCAAAGGCTCTAAGCCTGGACTCTGGGAGCCCTGGGAATTACACGCATGTATCTGTGCTTTGTTGCAGGGTGAGAAGCCCAAAATTTCATTGGTCTCCAAAAGGCATTTACTATTGGCCAAGTGCCCAATGCCCTTGGTTATATGGATGAAAAACTGATACCCGACAAGTAGATTCACACTAGAAGAGTTCCACTGCAGTCCTGCAATAGCATGACTATTTTCAGGGGGAGTTTGGGACCCCTGAGAAAGGGTGACCATGCCTCCCTATCTAACACTGTCCAGTAAGAACCCAGATAAACCTGCCTCCAGCTCGGGCCGCAGAGGGACCTGGGAAAGCAGGGCAGCTTGACAGCAATGGGCAGATTAGTCGTGATGGAAGCCGTTAGGTCTAGTTTCTCAGTCTCTCCATACTTGGGGACGTCTTCAAAGAGGCTGGGAGTCTGGCCATGCATCGTTCGTCCTCGTGGGCGTGTTCATTAAATTAGGAGCAGATGCATGTCCTGCCCCGAAACCAGCACGAGAAGGTTCTCTGTCCTGCCCGGCTCTCTGTGCGAAACTCCCTTCCAACCGTCTTGATCTGCATTCAACTGTCTCATGGCCCTTTAGTATCACAGCTCCTGGGGGACATCAGGAACAAACTGCAAGAGCAATTCCTACACCGCCACCCAAAACATCAACCCACAGTAACAAAGGGTCCTGCCCTCTAACGTGCTTTAGCCTGACCCTTGTCTGCACTCCACAGAGGAAGGCTTGCTTGTCTGCCTTTGTTTTATACAATTCCCGCAGATGAGTTCTGTCCAAATTAAGTCGGGGCCTCGGTCTTTATTCACACCCGCTAGCTGGCACCATTCCCAAGTGTTCTCAGGGCGGCAGGGTCCCCTTTCCAATGCTGTCCCCTCCGCCAGGCCGAGCTCTGAAACAGGACTGCCTTTAAATGTGCAGGTCACCAACCAGAACTTTGAAAAACCCATGATAAAGATGGTCGCAACGACCACTGACCTAGATTGTACCGAGACCGAAGGGAATGACTGCGAGGGGATTGGCCAGGCCTGCCCTGTGGTAGCAGGACAGAGGCTGATCCAGTGACCCGAGTATGAGAGAGCAGCAAGAGAAAGGCCAGGTAACCGGGCTTCCTCACTGGGCCATAAGGGGCCAGGCCCTCCTCCCCTTCCTGCCATCTAGAAGGGGAAGCAGAAGAACACGACCGACCGCACTTGGTAACTTTCACCCCGCAGCGACACGTCTGCTGGCCCCGGGGCCCAGCCAGGCCTCAGTGCGCTTCGATTCGCCCCGGGGGGCGGATGTCCTGCTCGGTCGCTGCGTGTAGGTGGTATGGCTACTGGGAAGACGAAACGACATTAAGAAAGAAAAAGCATCAGGCCTGGGCCCGAAGTCGTGCTGCCCGGCCTTCCATCCAGAGCGATCCTGAAGGCATTCTAGCTGTTCCAAACTAAGACGAAAGAAAGAAAGGGAACCCCACGCACCTTATCCCCACCCACCGGCCCACATCCAACCCGCCTGGAAATGCAAAGGTGTTCACGAGGGGCTCGGAGGGGAGATGTGCGCCTGCCGGGGGCTAGGGCAGTGTTGCTCAAATAGGCGGAGGCCCTCCCAAGGGGTCCATTCTGAAGGGCAGCATGCATTTGGGTGTTCGCGCACCCACGTGCTTGTAGAGAAGCAGTCAGCCATGTGACCTGGTCGTAATGACTTCCGTTTTAAATAGGAGTCACGTTCGTCCGAAGTCAATGAACCCCGTGAAACCACGTGCGCAGGTGGTGGATGCTCACTCTGTGTGGAGAGGCCAGTGAGGAGCCGCATGTTTCTAACTCAGCTGCTCGTCTCTAACCTTATCCTCCCAGCACCTGAAGTCCTGAAGCCTGTGGGCTCCCTGTGGTGACTTGCGTGATGCAAACATGCCCTGTGCACTGGGTAGGAGTTTTCTGGATTTGCGGGTGTTAAGCCCTAATTCACCAGAGTTGGGGCACCGGGTAGTCTGAAGAGCAGCTGCGGAATCTGACTGACCTCCTTCCGGGCTGTCCACCGAGTGTGACAAGGGGTGAAAAGACCATCTTCCCACGCAAAATACATCCAAAATGTCTAGGCAAGAGACCCAAACAGAACACATCTCCCTTGGCCCAGAGAACTAATGTCACAGCCAAAGGAAATGCGACCGTGACCTGGCCGAGGAGGGCTGAGGAAGTGGGGGTGGGGGATGCCTAAGGGGAGGCCACCCTCCCGAGGTCTTAGGGTCCCTGGTAGGGATCCCTGTTCTGCCCGTGACACAGTCCCATGCTGAGGTCCCAGAGCCCAGCGAATTTTAGATGTCTAAAAGATTCCATGTGAGACGCATGGCATTAGCTAAACTAAACCCTCCTTCTGTGCACGTCGGAGCCTGGGAGACACAGGAGCGGGGGTGATGGGCAGCCCTGCCCTGGCCAGGCCAGGAAGCAAGTCTCCAGGCTGTCAGATCACCAGGCTCTCGGTCAAGTTTCTAAAGATGCACGGTCCAACAGGGTTCGTCGCTAACCACACACGGCCATTGACATTCACACCTGAATAAAGTCAGAGGAAATGAGATGAAATACAGGGAACCCCGTATAACACGGCCGCCGGCTTCCTTAAAATGCCGTGTTGTGCGAATCCGTGTTCTACAACAAAAAAGGGGGTTAGCTTCCCAAAATTAAAAACACGTACTATTATATTTTTATAATTAAGAGACATATCTTTATTAAAGCAATTTTCACCAAAAGTATAACATATTCCTATGCATTAAATAGTTTTCTTTGTCGTCCCTACTAAGCACCATTAACCGAGAGCATTTTGGTTTTGACGAGGTATCTTCATCCTCTGAACTTCCGTCAGCATCATCTTGACTTCTATTCTGTACTTTCTGGGGGAAAAAAGTCTGTTCTTTTAGACTGCCTGCTTTTAGCTGAGAGATTTTATAAATTTCGTTACACGGTGCTGAGCACT
Organism: Lyroderma lyra; assembly: GCA_004026885.1. Classification (NCBI taxonomy): domain Eukaryota; kingdom Metazoa; phylum Chordata; class Mammalia; order Chiroptera; family Megadermatidae; genus Lyroderma; species Lyroderma lyra. The sequence continues at coordinate 23,258 of PVJL010008094.1, read as the reverse complement.
TGTGAGTTTCTCTCTTCAACTCTGTGCTTCTCTCAGCTCTTAAAAGCTCCTACTATGCTCCCTGTTCGGGGAATTTCTCTCATTCTCAAACCCGGTCAGAGTGACACTGTGTCTAGGATGCGGTGTCGTGCAAGGGTTTCCCCAAGTCTCGAACCCTGTTAGAGCGAAACCATGTCCTAGAAGTGCCGTGTGATACGGGGGTTACGTGCATTCAGCGTCTCTCTGTCACCAGCACACCAAGAGCTCAGTAGCCGCACGAAGCTAGTGGCTGCCGCCCTGGCGAACACAGACAGAGACGATTCCACCATCGCGGGCCTCACGTACAAAAATACACACACAAGTCAGGAACCTCCCATTCTTTACGGGGGGCCATTTCCAGAAGGCAACTCCCTGCTCAGGTTTTCAAACAGTCAATCAGAACAATTAAAGGTAAACAGGACTTGTGCTTCCAGGAAATCAGGAAAAAAAATGTCTTAATTTCTTTCATACGCACGATTTCCATTTTTTAGGGAAAAAGGGAAAGGAACCCACGCTTCACAGAATAGTCAAGCACGCAACCCTACAAAACTTGGAGAGCAAATCCTTTCTTAGAAGTAATTCAAATTTACACATAAATGAGCTCAAGGAGGCAAATTTTAAAAATCCAATTTCAACCCCGGTAAAAGGACAATTAGGAAAGACACGAGTGCTGTCCTCATTGTCACTGACACGGGTCTCTGTGGGGCCTCATTCAGCTCCTTACACGTAGGCCAGCCTGAGTTCAGAACGTACTGGAAGTGCTACTTCAGGACGGCTTCGTGTGCACCGTACGTGTGATGCACATACGTGTGATGCACATACGTGTGATGCACATACGTGTGATGCACGTACACGCACGCGCACGCATCCAAACTCCGTGCTTCACAAGCACGCTGCTCTGAGCCTTCGCTACACCAGCTTTTTCATGGGAGTTGGGTTACATCACTCATTCTGCTCTCATGCCGTGTCTCCACGAAGGAGAGGTCTGTAATGATCCCGGGCTGGGGGCTGGCTGGAGCCAGAAGTGACATCAGTGACCGGAGGAACGCTCATGAGTGTATGATTAGGCTCCAGGGTCAAGGGACACAGAGGTCATCTTGGAGCTGCTCGCCAGACCCAGGCGGCGTACGCACCCTATCAACCTAATGATGTTCCAAGGAAGGGCAGGCGCATTGTCAGAGTTTAAACATATTTACTGACAGTTCCGAGAGACTCGGGGGAGGTTGCGAAGACAGAGGGTAAGACCCTACGGCGGATTACACAGTCACTACTTCTTGCATCCAAGTTATTTATGTTCATACCTCCAGGGAGCGCCTAGTGTTTTAAACTTGACTCTCAGAACTGGTGCATCTCCCACACACTCTCTTTCATCAGCGGAGGAAAGGATATGAATTGGTTGGGGTGTGTTTTCTACCAAAAAAAGATGTTTTTCCACCAGCAGTTACTTTATATTAAAACGGGGGTGGGGGGGAAGTCACGAGGTGAAAATCCCACTGGTTTCTTTAAAGCAACTGGACATAATCGATGTGCATTTGCAACCTCTTTCTAAATGTTCTTGGAGAATTCTGTGTGGAAATGTCCTGCTGTGACCCACGCAGTCCTAAGAGGAGAAGCGGTTTGGGAGCGATGCCTAATAGGACCTTATCACAGACTGAAGGAGCAAAGGAGTAAGCAGTCCTTCGCGGCTCCTTTCAATCAGTCAGCTGTGGCCCTCAGGGAAGAAGTGAGCCCCCCCATTTCCAGGCTGCTGTGATCTCTAGATGTAAGTGGGAGCCGATTTGCAAGCTCAGCTCTGCACGCCGTGATGGTGTGATCGGCCGGGCTATTCAAGTTAGTGCCGCATCGATTGTTGGACTCGAGCAAAGGCTACGCACGCGTGGCTGTTTCCTTTTCTCTGTGGGATTGGGGAAATGGCAATCACAATACCTTGTCTCCTCTTCCAAGTTTTTAATAGAATTAGTTGATTAGGCACTGTGTTGCTCCCAGGGAGAGGTATTTAAGGCACCCCTGCAAGGCGGCAGGCAAACTAGCTCAACTTGGAGGTGTGAGAGGACAGCCCGGTTACCCAAAGCTGCTGTCACGCCTCAGAACCCCCGGCTATGCTCAGAAAGGCAGAGGTCCCTTGCCATCCATGCTCTCATCACCTTTGGTGCCAGCCAAGCATTTGTCCGGTGACCTGGGAGTTCGTGGCAATCACTTGAATCCCGGCGCAGAGACACCCCTCAAAGCACGTTTATTTCCTTGCCTTTCTATCTCATGAAAGAAGGATAAAAGCATCAAAAGCCAGGTCTGTCCCCTGCCACAAAGCCTGTTACCTAAAGGTCTTTAGCACCTGCAGCCTGAGAGAGACCAGGTTCCAGTCATATGCCACTGGGTTAGCAAAAGCCAAACCTTGAACTTCTCTGTCCATGCCCACCGTGATTGATACCTGCACCATTGTCATTGTGAACATCATCAACCAAAGGATTTCTAGTTTTATTCCTTTATTTCTATAGTTCTGGTTTTTGTTGGTGTGTTTTTAATGATTTCAGACCTTGCGATGTGGGGACATAAGGTGTCATTTCTAAAAGCTCACACTGAGCGAACGTGACATGACGTCAGGTTCGGGAACTCCGTTCTTCTGTACAAGGAAGGCTGTTTCGGTAAACGTCTTAAATTTTGCAAAGCATTTTCACACGTGGTGACTATTTGATCTGCTCCAAAAACCTCTGAGATACACAGAGCACTAAATACAATTCCCATTTCGCAGACAAGGGAACGGAGACTCCAGCGTTCCGACTCTCGGCCCAGAGTCCCAGAACCCCAGTGAGAACTCGGGTCTGTAGTGACGCCCGACTCCTACCTGGTGAATTGGGCTGGAGTGGACAGAGAGAGAGGGAGGGGCGTGCACGTCTCTTGATAAATCTAGTCCTGCACCCTCACTTCTGTACAGGTGTCGATGTCCCTAGAACTTCCTCCCTCCTCCTCTACCCCTCTGTGCCCTTCCTCCTTGAGCCCATGTATGTAGGAGGCCTCACTAGGTGGAATCTTCCAGTTCCTTCTTTGCCAGCCTCCCCATTCAGTCTTCCCCTCCTCCATTTCCTTGGCAATGAGACACCTTTTGACTCTTTTTAGGAGGCTGCTCTAAGGCCTCTCTTTACAACTTTTCTCTTTCACATTTTCTTAAATGAGAACTTCACTAAGGTGTGAACTCTGAGTCACCCTAAGGTCAGGAGAAAGAGGGAGGGGGAGGGTCACAATCACACTGATCAAGTTACACACCAACATAACACCCTGATCCAATACTCTGATACAGTGCATGGAGCAGGTCACCCTGCTAGTCAGGGGGGCCTCTCCATCTAACTAAAGATTGGCGCTGGGGTGCCTAAATGCCCATAGGAGCCCAGCCCACTGCCATTGTTGAAAAGCAAAAGCAATTCTTTGGAAGCAGAAATGAATTTCTTGCATCTACCTGAAACCCCGTTGATTTACGACCATAAGGTACTTCGCTCCAGCCAACTCAATTCCTGTTCCCTGTTCAATTCCCTTGCGCCTTTTAACTAATGCTTTAATTCTCTTTTGTGCTCTCCGTGCCACCAAATCAAAGCAAAATTTATCTTTCTCTCATTTGCCAAAGCTGAGCAAATTTAGAAGGGGTAAAAATTACCAATAAAGGACAAAGAGTGTTAAAGAAAATGCATTGTTTCATTTCAGTGAATCAGAACAGTGTACAAAGAGGCTTAATCATTATACGAAATCAAAGGAATGCAAATCACATTATTCATATTCATAAACTGCTGACAACATGTGGGTTTTAAAAGGCTTGGGCTGGGAAAGCCTCTTGGAAGGAGCAAAGAGGGACATGCTCTGGGAGTGAGAACTTTCCCTCTGTGGGTTCCTTTGCCTCATCAGCGAATCTCAGACCAGCTCTCAACCTCTCGCAAATCGAGGACAAAGACAGGATTTGCTTCCTGAGCATCCAGTGTGGACAGCTGTGACTGCAGATGACAACACTGACATCATCTCTGTGACCAAACCGGACAGACCTTCGGAGACCATCTCCATTGCTCGATGATTTTTCTAATGCCAGTTCCTATGAGATAAGCTGATCATCTCTGAGTGAATCGCAGAGATGATCAATCATGTTTAATACAACAGTACCCATTTCCAAAGGCTCCCACAGACATCCCCTTGCCACACTTGCCCACCGTGGGGTCGTGTGTCGGGGGTGAAGGCCGCAGGCTCTGGAGACGAAATGCCTGTGTGGCAGCCCCAGCTCGTCCCACTCTGCTCTGGACGTTTTTATCTCCCCTGTACAATGGGAAGACAGTGCCTTCCTCAATGAGTTGTCTTTAAAGTGAAATAAGACAATGCAGGTAAAGCTCTTAGCACAGAGCCCAATAAAGGTTGTATATATACAGTTGATTCACATTGCTCACTGTAGTTATGATCTAGAAAGTTGCCACACCAAAAAAAAAAAAAAAAAAAAAAAAAAAAAAAAAAAAAAAAAAAAAAAAGCAAATACTGAACCACTGCTCCTAGGTAAGATCCTGCCTCTAGCACCGTTTTCATCAAGCCACACCCAACCGTATTTTATCACTGTCTTTGTTTAACGACAACTTATTACAGACGTATTGCTGATCAACTGAAAATGACCTCTGGCCACCGGGCACTAGAACTCATGCCCGAATGAAGCTCATCTAAAATAACACCTATTTCCTCCATCAGACACATCACAGCCTTCTTGCACTTAGGATCACAAAGGAGCCCTCGGGCACTACAGTTGGGGACCAGTGACATCACCAAGAGAAAGCACAAAAATGAGTAAAACGTGGCCTTCAAGAGATGGCAGGAAGCACACTTACAGTACAGAAGCTGAAACAGGAAGGCAGAGCCCCGGGCCACCTCGTCTGGCAACACGTGCCTCGGGGGCTCAATGTGTCACTGCTCTGCACGTATCTGTAAACGACCAAGAAAACACAGAGACTGTCCATGGGGGTGGATGGGGGGAGGCTACAAACACATGTGAGCGAATAGGAGACTTTACAAATGTGGAATCACACACAGGAGGTAGACTGACTTGACGGCACGGTGATCGATCCCCCAACAAAGTGAAGCAAGTCCTGATCCGTCCGAGTGTACAGGTGAGAAATAGGCCCCAGAAGGAATTAGGTGGTGAGGTGAGCCAGGTCTGGATGGAACCCTGAGTTGAATGCTGCAGGCGGCAGCTTCCCACCATTGTCTATGTAAATGGGACCCCCTCCCCAGACTTGAGGTACAGCCCTCTAGCTACAAGTCACATTCCTTGACTACTTACTTCTTGGCACTGTTTCTGCAAGCAAACCAGAGAGCCTGCCTACATTGAAAAAGTGTGGCCTGTTGTGATTTGCAAGGTACTTCCCCACTCCACTCCCCAAAGTGATGACACTTCCAGACACTTACATAACACAGAACTGGCCTCTGTCCTTGAAATGAATAATCAATCACAGTGTCTAAGAGGTAAGTCGTTCCATTAATATTCAAAAAGAAATGAAGTAGTCAGAAAGAAAACCATCCTTTTTACATCCTGGAAAGAAAAGGAACATTCACGAGGACCTAATGCCTAACTATACCTAGGTCTTCGCTAAAGAAAAAGGTATGTAGCAGTATTAGGAAACAAGTAAGTCACGAGCTGGAAAACTACTTGTTACAGTCAGCATGGTTCTTGGGAAATGGAATATAGTTTTTATAGTGATTCAAATGCTGTTGGACAAAACATAAACAGGAAGGGTTCCCTGGTGGTGCAGTGGCTAAGGCTTCGGCAGTCTCAACGCCGCAGCCTGGGTTCGATTCCCAGCCAGGGAACCAGACCCCCCAAAAATAATAATAATAAAAATAAGCAGGATCCCTAATAAGATACATAAAGGCGAAAGAGAAACCTTAGCTTTTTATTATCACCCAAAAGTAGGTGTGGGTCAAGAAGGATTTTTCCATTCTACATAGATATAAAATGAAAAGCCAATAATAGATAATATTAAAAAGCAAGAAAAAAATGCTTAATACTGTTTTTAGTCTCCATTTTGATAACGTATTTTAAAAGGTCAACTGTGATATGGAGTATGTATCATTTGTGATATCAAAGTAAAAAAACCGAATTGGTCTGGAGCAGGAAGTCGTTCGAGATTGCTTTTTAAATTGGTGTGTTCAGATCTGCAAAAGGCAACGGCATGCATTTTGTGGGGCATGGGGGGATGGTTTCAAAACTGACAGTAAAAGGCACTTTTTTAAAAGAGCAGGATGTACAATCAGTTACTGATATTTTTCATACACGGAAAGATGAACAGAAACAATGACAAAAATGAATTGGTCAAACCATAGTGGAAAGAAATTAGAAGACATAGTTAGCATGGTTTTGTCAAGAATAAATTTTAAGACGAATGTAATTTTCTTCCAGGAAGAACTGCAGAAATCATCTAGGGAGATGGAGCAATAGATGGATTACGTGCAGATTATGGTACATTGGAAACTTGTTCTAGAACATGGGACCCAGAAGCAGAGAACCACGTACAACCATGGTAGAGCTCAAGGACTGACTGTGAGGTGCGTGCCCTCGTCTCCAGCACGCAGGTCAAGCCCAGGAAGTCCCTGCCCCTGCACGCCTTCCACGCACAGCATTCCCATCGCACCCCCTTCCCGACTTGCACGCTAATCACTTCCTGTACTTCTTCACACACTCACGGGCAGTCATTCCTAGGCGCAACGAATTCCCATGAAGCGGGTACCTTAAAAACGACAGAAACTTGTTCTGTCACGGTTTTATAGAGTCCAAAAGTCCAAAGAGTTGATTCCTTCTAAAGGATCTAAGGAGGAATCCATTCCAGAGTTCTCATCTAGCCTCTGGTGGCTGTTGGCAGGCCTTGGTGTCCCCTGGCTGTGACTGCCCTGCCATCTCTGCCCCTCCCTCACGTTAATCTGTCCGTTCTCTTTCAGTTGTTTCTACCATCCTAGTCTTGGTGAATTTTGATTTCCCTTCCAGAAGTTTCTCCTCCACGTGAGGCACTGTCCTGAAACAGATGACAAGTGTCAGGAGTCCACAGAGCCCGAACCGTGCCACACTCTGGAGCCCCCGGCAACGAAGTCACAAAAACGGTCCCGATTTTATTTGCTCTTCTCCAACTGAACCCCATGCTTTCCAGTAAATACCTGTTGGCCATTTGGGGTTCTTCCCTTCTCAGGGTCACTAAGTGCTCCCTTAGCTTTCCTCTGCTTCCACCTCGACAGGCATGATCCAGTGTGTGTTTGGGGCCGTTTGCCGGTTTCTCTCTACCCAGCTGAATTTTGAAGTTCAAGAGGACACCCTGTTAGTTCTATTGCAAATGTGACACGTGGGATTTCCTTTTCGCTCCATGTTTTCTTTGTCTGTGTTAAAGAGGAAACTCGAAACCTAGGCGGCTGCCTCCATCTTCCAAGAATGCCTCCCCACCCCAGTCGAATATGTGTTTTGATCTATGCAAAGAATCTAGGCCATGACCACAAAGATCCAGGGAATGCAAGTTTGGGTTCCAGATGATGTTTACAATTCCCTTGCTCCTACACAGAGAGTACTCCAGTGTAGGTTCAGGAGAGCGATTGCACCAGTGTCTACTTCTTTACACAAGACACAGAAACCACCAACTGTCCCAGTATTTCTTACACACACACATGCATGCATGCATATTCATCTGCACTGCTGCTGCTGGTCTAACCTCTGCAAGTCACCCATCAGAAAACATTAGAAAACAGTAAAGGCAAGGCATTGCTCAGTTTGGTTCTGGTGCATGGTAACGGATACTTGTCAAACGTCCCGAATAGTGACAAAAGGAAATCAAGGTACCCAGTGACGTGCAGCATCTCCCTTAAATCTGAATGGGTTTTATTATTTATGCTTTGTTATTAAACTGTTCAATCTGAAGCAACTAGAATAGCGAACTCCAAGATTCATTCAAAGGCCACTACTGCAACAAAGCAAGATAAAAAAGACATCCCCACAAACCCTTAGGTAAAATTGATATGGAGACAAGCCATGGATTGTTCCAGAATCCTCCAAGTGTTAGCACTTACACAAGAGGAAGTGGAGGGAAGGAAACTAGGCTGTATACAGCCCTGGAAACAGAACTCAAAACTACCCACGAGTGTGGTGGGCCAATCTGAGAACAGCTGGCAAAGTAGAAGTGACTCCTGCAGAATCTAATTGATTCTGGGAGCTCTAAGCAGCCCGTTTCTTCAATATTGACCACAAGAAATGGAGGGGGAGGTGGGGGGATCTATAAAGTAAAAGACATTTAAAGAGATATATCCACCAATGACACAGTTGGAGCCTTTTTGGAATCAAATTCAAATAAACGAACTATAACAATTTAAAAGATGTCCAGTAAATTGAACGACGAATGGATTATGTAGTTATATAAAAGAATTACTATTGATTTACTTAGGTGTGGCAATAATATTGTGGCCATGCCCTTTAAAATGGGCTTCATTTCCTAGAGATGCACACAAAGTAGTCGCAGATGAAATGATAAGGAATTTAGGATTTAATTCAAAATAATCCTGTCGGTGGGGCGTGGGTGAGACTAGAGATGACGCAAGACCACTCGTGTCATGATGACTTTTGCAGTTGGGTATGTTGGCTGTATTATAGCATTCTGCCTCCTTCTGATTATGTTTGAAATTGTCCATAATGGAAAAAATATAAAGACGAGATTTAACAGAGAACAATATTTTAAAACAATACCTGTGATGGAGCCAGCCACGTGCTACGACAATTGAGGGAGATGCAGGTCCTCAAGGAAGCGGAAGTTAGGACACACACAGGTGTCACCCAGCAAGTCATGTGACCCATTGAGGGTCCCCTGGGATACTAACTCGTTTCTTGACCTTTTAAAGAGAAAGCCGAAAAGGGAAAGAAAACTGGATGGAGATCATGCGCAGGCAGGCAGCTAATAAAATAGTTTTAAGCATTGTTAGATCCTATAAAGAAACTGAAAGAGAAACTAAAACAACTCAGTCCAGTCCGTCCAACTAGACAGCGCCTTTTAAGAAAAAGTAAGGTAGGTGTTCGTGAGCAACATTACCAAGTAAGGCGGGTCAAACCAACTCTCTTTATCCTGAGGAACTCCATTCAAAAGAGGCATCAGAAAGCACTAGAAAAAAAGCAAACGCAAGCTTTCTGCAGATGAAGCTGAAAGGGGCAAAGGTACGAGCGAACTGCACTCACCCTTCACGGGAGAGCGAGCAGGAGTAGGACACACCTCAGCCAGGAGCCGTACAGCTTCGCTGCGTCCTCTCTTCTCCTCGGAAGTGTGGGTCACACTTGTTCTGAGCCTCATTTCCTGCTCTGCTGCTTAACGCGGAGGTGGACCAGGTTCAGTGCGGGGATTTGTGTTAAGCAAGTGCACTTTGTCAACTGGAAAGCCAGCACTCCACCCGGAGAGGGGCCGGGGGACCGGCCCAGGACGGGTGATCAGTAAGCCCCAGCTCCGGGCCGCGGTACTTGAAAGGCAAACACGAGGGGTCAACTTCTGGCGTACGGCACTTCAAATGTCCCTTCCCACTGACGGCTCAGCGTTACAGGCCAGGAAGAAAGCTGCCTGGAAATCGGCTTTTAGACTTCACTGTTTTTACTTCAGCTCTTGTGTGAAATATTGGTTTAAAACAGAAAAACCATTCCCTGTTGTTTTCATGTCAAAGCAAATTAAAATCCCATTTCCATCATTTCCAAGCTCGATAACCTTGGGCAAATGACCTTATCTCTCCAAACCTCAGTCTCCATACCTGAACAACAGTAAGTACCTCCCTCTTTGGGCTGTTGTAAGGATTGAAGTAAATAAAATTTTGTAAAGGAAGTGTTTAGCCAGTCTTGGAGCATAATAAATGGTTGCAATTGTAATAAGAAAGTTGCCTGTCACTCTTCTACTTGTAGCCAAGAAGCAAGTCAACTCACAGACTCTGGTTTCTCCCGAGCTGAATTCCATCAAGGACTGCCCTCGTGCGTCTATGGTTACACCCACACGGCGTGCAAAACCCAGGGCCAGCTTTCAGGCGAGACCCATGAAGCCAAGATTTCGCCAACATGGCAGCCCCCAATTCTCCAACTACTGGGGCGGTGCTGGTGCACAAAGAGGAGTAGCGTGGTTTCCCCGGAGAACACAGCTCGATTCCGAGGAGTCCAAGGCAGACGACTTGGTTTCCCGGCTCTGCAGGGCCCCGTGACGCCCTGGGCACAGCCTCTTCCAACCCGCATCCGGGTATCCCCCACGTGGATCTGGAAGGGAACCGGTGAAGGAGCACTACAAAACGGGCAGGACCGTAGCAATGTAATAGGTTTGGTTCCTTCGTTATTACAGAACTCGGTAGAAAGAAGAGAGCTGCGTTTATACTCTTGCCTCCAATTATGATTTCCATTGTTTTCGTGTGCAAGCTCACCAGCCGCGCTCAACAGAGGGCACCTGCAAACAAGTGTCCTCTTGCTGAAACCAACTCTCAATGCATGTTCCTCACACTGTTAAGCTGAATGGCCTGAATGAGTCGAGTGGCCACTGGCTTAGTTCGGGGTCAGATTTGCATGACACCCACTGCATCCAGGTTTAAATCACCCCTTCCCACAGCCCTGGATACTCAGGCAGGAAGCTCTACGGGAGAGGATGGTGGAGGAAATGACAACTGTCCTGTCTCTACTCCAGTGGCCGGCGAGTGCAGGTTGGTGTCACATGCCAGGCTCTGGAGTCGCTGGAACGGCATTGCTATGCGCACAGGCTTTCGGCAGCCCCTCGACCTCACGGAGGTGCTGTCAGACGCAGGGAAGTAAGGCAGGGGTGGACTGGTGTCTTTGAACCCTTGTATTCCCCCTCTCTGCCACCCAATCCACGCCCACTCCCAGCACAGAGGAGACGATTCATGGCGCGTGGCCTCGTCACAGCTGGAAGGCGAAAGGAGATTGCACAGCCCTCTCTCGCGTGTGGTTTAGAGACACAACAGAACTGCAAACATTTCACCGCTCCTAGACAGACCAGGCTGTGGGGAGGGGAGCTGTCTCTCTATATGGAAAGGAGCACTTCATCATGACTCCAGCAGACCAAGATGGAGAAACAGGGTTGAGCGATGACTTTATTCTGCGGACCAGCCCCTGACCACAAGCCAATTCCTCTCCAAGACAGTCAGCGCCTCCTTCCCCACCCTTGCAACTTGAGAGCAAACCAAACCCCAACAGCGTATTAACCTGCCAGTCAGCCTGCCCCCTCGCTAGTAGGCGGACAAGCCCTTCCTCCAAATTCCTGCACGAGGCCCAGCCACTCTCACTGGGACAGCCGGTGTGGACTTGGTTGGACCTCTCTTCTCATTATGCAATAAATCTGTTCTCAACTTAATGAAGCTATTCCTGAATTTCATTTCTCAAGTGCGCAATTCTGAGGGTGTCAGGGAAGTTCATGGAAAACAGGGTTGTAATAATGCCATTTTAAAACCATATATCAAGAGGAGAGCATCTCCAAGCTGGGGTTCTTTCACACATCAGGGTTCGAACTCAGTAGGAACCCCACTGACCAGTTTTCTCTGCTTCATGGAACACATCATGCCCACATTCTGCTCTGCGCAATACACTGAGTCCAGGGCACCTGGAGGCATGAGCAGATCCCACCAAACTGTCCACAGGTTTCTGCTCTCACAGGCTGAAACGTGAGCACACCAAAATTCAGTTGTGTCTGCTTCCAACCCTGACTGCAATAGTTATTCTTATTCCGATAATAATGTCATTTAATATGATATCAAGTACGGTCATACTCACATGGTCTGAGAAGGAAAGAGGAGTGCTTCCATGACAGTGACATTATGTGTCCTAACAGGGTCAATAAACATGGCTCTCTAAAAAAGTGCTGTCCGATCGAAATACAAGCCAACCTCCTATGAGCATGTAATTTTACATTTTCTCGTAGTCACGTTTCAAAAGTAAAAGAAACAGATGAGATTCATTTTAACATATTTTATTTAACTCAAGCCAAACTATTCTCATTTCACCTGTATTGTATACGTTGATTGAGGTATTTTAGGGACTTGTTTGTACTAAGTCTTGGAAATCCAATGTGCATTTCATACTTCCGGCACATTTTACTTCTGACCTAACAAACCACATTTCCCGTGCTCGGTGACCACACATGGCAAGCGATGGACAATGCAGCTCTAAAGAACTGCACTTCAATTCTTAGGGACAACTAGTTTAGACTGGAGAAAATTGTAATAGATAGTTTCTGAACTCAGATTGTGCTAAAAGTGGAAGTTGTCCTTCCACGTTGAAAAAATAAAATTGGGAAATTCACATTTTTTCATTATGGGCATGATTAATACAAGAAAGAAAACCAGGGACTCAAATCAGTGACAACATACTCAAAGAAGAGTCCTTGATTCAACATCAAAAACCTTGGCCTATGAATGCAAGTATTGAGTAAAATGGTTTATGATGTATATATAGCTTTACTTTTTCAAATGACTGTCCATCTTAATTTGCTTGTTTTTTAAATATTTTAAGACCTTTATTAAGCACAGTTTGCAAATCAAGTTGCAAACCTTCACTGCAAATTTAAAATGAGATTCTTAAAAATCTTAACTTGACCAGACATGAAACAATTTTAAAACTTATAAAGATGTACTGAAAAAAGCAGACTTACACACACACACACACACACACACACACACACACCATTTGCCATTCCCAAAAAGAGACATCTTGAGGTAAAAAAAAAAAAAAAAATTAAATAATATAAAAACCCACAATGCTTAGATAATGCAACGAGTTCTAGTTATCTAGTCAAGTGGTGAAAAGTAAGCACTTAGGTGTTGCAGCTCCACTCTCTTGTTCATTGCTCCCTGTTGGATGCCTAGGTTGGATGGACAGGAGAGATGGTGGGTTGGCCTTTATTGAGCTCCTCCCTGTGCAAATGGAGGATATGCTGCTTTTGTCTCCTTGCCATCTCGTGGGTTTGGGTTTTCCCAGCCTCTGCATCCATGATTGGAGTTGGGATAGTACCAATAGTCAGGTAGCTGCTGACACCTTGGTTCTCCGATCCTTAATTTCCTTAGCTTCTTCATTGCCATCTTTTCTAGGCTGTCTTCCAGGTTTGGGCCCCTGCAGAATCTGGTCTGTAACCCCGACCCACATTCTGTCTCACTGCCTGCTGTGTCCTCTGTACCCTGGCTGTCAGCATGTCCATCCCTCCTCCCTGCACAGGAAGATTGGAATACTCTGGTGGCACACACGGCATCTCCAAATGCAGGAAGATGGACACAGGAGCGTGGGCGCTACTGGGCCTGGCCTTTGGGAGTCCCCTCTGATCCCTCGTTCTGTTCCTCACTGTCACTATTCTGGTCATTCACCTGCTGGACCAGTTCTGCTGGTGGCTGATCCCATGGAGGACCCCTGCATTGTGGGTAGCATCTGTCTCTCAAGGGCACATCTGCTGCATACGCATTTCCTGCCTTGCCCTGGGACGCCACCAGGGCCTGTAGCCTTTGCTGCCCATATACCCTTTTCTCCTCCTACAACACCAGACTCCACCTTCTCTCCATTTCCCACCCTGAGGAGGTCTTTCCTGGGTTATTCTTCTTCATGGCAGGAGATGTACAAATGCATTTTCATTCATGCCATTCCTGTTGACGAAAACTGTATCTATTTCTTACACGGCACCATCTGACTGTTCTCAAAACCTTTATTGTGGTGACTTTCTTGTCCCTGCTGGCATGTGCCACCCACGTGAGGTTGCCCTGGACCCGGCTTCCTGTGCCGCTGTCCATGGTGCCGGGCTGGGCGTCCACCCACTGCCAGGGTCGCGATGATGGATGGTAAGTAATGGTAACCAGGCCAGCGGTAGCAGTGGGGCCTCTGGGGGCTCTCTGGGGTCTGCTCCTCCTTTTTTAGATGAATCAAAACTTCTGGTAGAAATTGCACTGACTTTTATTGTAGTTGGGGTGCCTTCAAACCAATAATTTCAATTGAATTCAACGAGCATTTACTGAGCATCGTTTATTTGTGAAACTCCTTGTTGTTACTGAACCCAAGAATTACCTGGGTTTGTAGGTGCCATGAGACAAATAAAAATAATTTCTACAGAATAACATCAAGTCAAAAGGTAGAGATCGTGTTTGATCAGAGAATCAGAAAAATACTCCACGATGAAAATGGCATGTGAAATAAGGCATGGAGAATGAGCAGATTTTTTTTATCACAAAGATAGAAGAAGGAAAGATGTTCATAAGAAGAGATTATAGCTTTTTTCTGATAGGTAATTTCTTCTAATATTGTCAGTACCTACTGTCACATGACCAAGAAATTTATAAGTTCTCAAGAAAAAGATGTATGAATTTTAACTGGTTATACTCATACGTCAACAGGACTGGCGGAGTGGATGTCCAGTGCAAGAGGAAACCAGTGGCCAAGGGTTGTTCAGAGCACACCTGAGTGGTCAAGGGATTTTGAAGAAAGAGGCAAAGAGGGTTAGGCTGGATCTGCTAGGAAAGGGTTCTTACAGAAAGTCAGCATCTATAGGCAATTGTCCCAGCGCCTGTGTGTAAGTTAAATAAGAAAAGGCTAAGGATGGTCTGCAAGAGTCTGGGTGGGGGACAATGTACCTAATTTAAAAGGTCACCCCCGCTCGCTAACACTGTAAGCCTGGGAACATCACTTAGCCCTCTGAGCCTCAGTTTCCCACCTTATGGGAGTGCTACAGAGATTAAATGAGACACATAAGTTCTTAGCCAGCTGTGAAACACTGCCCAGACATTGCTAGATGTTGCTGCTGTTATCATTGGGAAGGCACTGTGTTTATCCTTAGGTGAGATAATAAAATTCTGGAATACAGTGGAGGAGACAGTAAAACGGTGACAAGAGGAAACAAACAAAAGACACTGATGAGCAAATGCCAAAGTTGGTCATTGACTGGATAGGAGGGAGCTGGGGCCACAGAGCTAAGGATTAAAAAATAAATTTAAAAAATTGTTTTCCATTAATGACAACAAAAGGAAACAAACTTCGACTGCCATCAAAATAGCAGCCTCTGTCACTGGGGCCACCACTTGACTTGCATCTCCTATCCCATTCTATATCCTAATACCCCCACCTCCCACTAGAGATCAGAAAGGTTCTTTGTCTCCCCACCTCCTGAAGCTGAACTACGAGATATAGACAAGCATGTGGTTTGGTGGGCTAAAAGTTATTGTCATTTATCAACTCCTACTTTCAAGGGCAGAAATAACAAATGGAACACTGAGCCACTAATCCCTGGACAGATAAAATACGCTCTAAAAATTGATAGGATGCACACCCACCATTCTCCTCATGGTCGGCCACCAATACATCAACTGTCACGAAGTGATAACAGCCCACAACCACCAGTGGCTAGATATTGATTTCTTCTGTAGTCAGCAGTAGCTGATGTATACAGTACAGTACCCTTTAAAGCTTATGGCCAAATGAATTAAATATATTTCTCTCAGAAAAAAAGTATTTGCACTTTTTAGGACAAGAGTTTTTTCATCCTTTAATTAGACGTCACTCTTAAATAAAACTTTATTAAATTGCTTACGAGGAGATATAAGCGGCCCAATCCCACACTTATACCAAAAAAATATCTAGATTGCTAGCAATCACGTGGCTTTTCTCAGTTCTCTACCCTATGACTTGTCATGAATAGGTTAAGTTACAAAGAACAAGTAAACCAATCACCCGACGGTAAAGATGCTAAAACGCAAGCATCATAGCCTCTGCAAATCCAACTGTATATACCTTTCAAGGTTATCTGTTGTTTTGAATTATGTTGTCCAACTTTCCTCCATTAGAATGGATAATGGAGCATGAACTATATTTGGCAAGATCTATGATTTAGGAGCAGGCCAGGCCCTAAGCAAAATTATGAAGTTGGAAAAATTATGTCTTTAATATCCTTGGATCTCCCTTTTGAACATTCTTCTTTCCTGGCTAACCAATCCTCCTTCTCTGTGGCCTCTTTCCGATCTTCTCTCTCCAGTGACATCCTACCATTAAGGTATTTCTTGCCTTATCCTGGGCCATCAACACGTGTCCATCTTGTATTCCTTTCCTTAAAAAAATCTGTCTCTGTTCAGGAATGTTAAACCAAAGAGAGTGTCCTTTGGTGGCTGGCCAAAGAGATTTTCTATCCTCTTCAAATCCCATCCTCTAACATCACACTCAAGTTATTGTGCAGGTAAAGAAAACTACATCACAGTTCCTGATGAACCACAAAGAGATCCATAAATAAAATAAATTGTTTTATTATTATTATTATTTCTCTGCCTGCATCAGGGGTCAGTGGTGTGTGTTAGAGCTGGCTTGCAAGAGCTGACTGTACCAATGTCTTCCCCCAACTCTACATTCAGTGCTATGTTGGTATGTCGAAGTCAACCCTGGTGGGAGTACTTACACCACGGACATGGACAAATGCTACATATCAGGGCTTCTTCCAGGGAACTCATTGACCATCATGTCCCTGCACAAGATCATCCTTATGCAGGAATAGACGGTGTCTGAAACTTTCTGATCTGATGGTCCATCGAATTGCCCCATTTTCCTGATTCGCTCTCTCCCCTTCCCAGTACAGCACAAAGGAATCCGGCTGCACACATCCCTATTCCACTGTGACAACTAGCTCCACCCGTTTTTCCTGCTCACTGGTATACGGTAGCACCTGCACCGCCTGAGATATAGAACACGAAATATTTTACTTGATCATGTGAGCACACCCAGCCACACCCACACGTGTGCACACACGGGCATGCCCACACACATGCACACACACCCACACACTCAAGACAGCCGGGTCTAAGTTAACATAAGACAGACACTTATTTTTTTGAGTCAGTAATAAGGGACTTTATTTGCTGTTTTAGAATACTTGCCTGGTTTATAGACAAAGACCTAAAATCCCTGGAGAAGCACTATTCACAACTGACAGGATGAGAAACAATTTAAACATTCCAGAAAGGCATGTTCACAGTACTTGTATGTTTTCAAACTCTTAGGGAAAAGACTCATCTTGGAAATAACAGGTTTTCCAAAACAAATCCTTTCAAGTCCTGCAGTTGTACCGTTAAGCATAATGGGCCGTGCCGCCTAACCTTCTCTCGGCCCTGGCCCCAACTCCAGAACCGCTGCTTCCCGATCCCAAAACTGCTACCTGCGACCCCGGACCCACTACCTCTGACCCCGGACCCACTACCTCTGACCCCGGAACCGCCACCTCTCACTCCCGAACCGCTACCTCTGACCCCGGAACCGCTACCTTTGACCCCGGAACTGCTACCTCTCACTCCTGAACCGCTACCTCCTTCCTTCCTTCCTCACTTGCCATTCACTCTTCACCGGGCTCCAGGGAAAGCACCCCGTGAAAGGTCACTGATGGCCCTCCAAATGCCAGTCTCCAGGCCACTGCTCAGCCTTTTTAGTCCGTCTGTGGCACTTGGCACGCTGTCCCCTCCCATTAGTCTCATCCTGGCCATGTTCAGTTTCACCCGCCCTGCCAACGTGTGGCAGCACCCGGCCCCACTCTGGGATTCCTCTAGGTCACTGTCTGTCGCTCTTGGCTCTCACCTTCCCTTGCCCTTTGACTCCTGACCCCTGGGTGTGAGCCCCACTTTGGTGGCCATGCCCCTGCCTTGCTCGTGGGATTGGCAGATGCTTGGCACAGAGAAGGCTCCTGTTGGATATGCATGGCCACACACATACCCAGATGCACACGCACACTCGGGGACACTCTCGTTGTCTCACACACTCACCCACGTGTGGACTTGACCCCCTGACTTTCAGCTGCACACCTGGTTCTCTTTCCTGAAATGCCCCTCTTGGCCTCTAGGGGGCAAACAGGGCCTCCAGCTCCACGCGGATACTGAGACAGCCCTGGATAAAATTCTCCCCTCTTCTCAGTGTCCCTGAGCCTCCACTCACCTGCTTTCATCTCTTGGCTACAGGCCTCTCCCATCTGACTCCCTTTCAAGGGCACTGTCTTTGGCCTTCTCTAGTCTCTCTTACAGGGTCATCTCATGGAATCCCAAAACTTCGACTGTCACCCACTCCAAGTCCCAAATGCAAACCTGGACACCCGAGTTAAATCTGTCTTTGTGCATCCTACAGACACCAAACACTCGGTAAGTCCCACACCAAACCTTGGACCTTCTCCCTCAAATGCTGTTAAGGGCGCCACCAGATCCTAATTACACCTGTGGGGACTTCTGGAAGCACTATGATTCTTCCCTCTGCCCAATCTCCAACCATTCACTAAATCCTGTAAATCCTGTCAGTTCTACCAAAAAAAAAAAAAAAAAAAAAAGAGTCTCCACGGGGTTCCCTGCATGGCCCCACCTGCTGCCATAGTTCAGGCACTGGGTGTTTCCTGCGTGAACCATCACAATAAAAGGCTGCCTGACCACCCCACGTGGAGCCTCTCTTCCTCCATTCACTCGCCATCCTTGGTCAGACTTGTCTTTCTACAACCCAATATGGTGTTGTCACTCTTTGGTATTTTCCATGGCCATGTGCAAAACAGCAGGGTTCTCCCAAGGTGATCAGCCTGGGAAGCTGGCTCACAATACAGATCTTTGGAGCCCACTTCAACCCAACTGAATCAAATCAGTGGGTCCCCAAAATCTACATATTCAGCCAGCTCCGGGGATAACAGTGATATTGGAGAGCCACTGGCCTACAGCCGCCTCTGCTGGACATTTAAGGCCTTTCATCCTCTGGGCCCTGGCTACATTTTTCATCTTATTTTTATCAGTCCCTTCACCCCATCCACTCATCCCCATGTCTTTGTGTAGGCCGTTCCTTTTGCCTGGAATGTCCTCTGTCCTTCTACTGCTGAAAATTACTAGTGAATTTACACCTCCTCTGTGACATTTTCCATGGTGCCCCTGGTTATAACCAATTCCCTTAGGACCTTTTATTGTACCTTTATGACAGGGTATCTCAAGTGCATTGTAACTGTTTTAGTGCCAATTTCCTTGTTAGGTCAAGTGCTTCCTAAGGGCAAGAACCAGGTTTTATTTAATCTTCTCACCCCCATTTTTGATACATACGAGGTCAGACAATTAATTTTGTGAAGTCATCCTAGAAAAAGTGCTACACACCTCATTGCTGAGCATCACCCCAGTCATTTTAAAGTACTCCCCCTGGGAAGCTATGCACCGATCCCAGCACCTGGTCCACCCCTCAAAGCAATTGTGGAACTCTTTTTTTCTGAAATGGCCATCAAAGCTGTCATCGTACCTTGTCAAGATTATGACATCTTACCAAACTGTTTTTACAGTGCTGCCAATGTAAGTGCATGGTGGCTAGTTCATGAACTTAATTTGGGGACGATGACAGCTCCAATGGCCATTCCAGAAAAAGAATTCCAAAATTACTTTGAAGGGTGGACTAGGCGCCGGCGTCGGTGCAGAGCTTCCCAAGGGGAGTACTTCGAAGGTGACCAGAGTGATACTCAGCAATGAGGTGTGCAGCACTTTTTCTAGGATAAGTTTGTGAAATTAATTGTCCAACCTCGTGGTAAGTGCTCAATAAAATTTTTGAATGAGTGCGGAATAAAGAATTCTTGCCTTCTTTCACCACAATGCATACATCAGACCCTGCAGACAGCAGCATTTAGAACACTTCAATCTGACCAAAATGGTGCTGACAGCTCCTTGATGAATCTGAAAGGATTACGCATTCCATCAGCCAAGAAGATCCAAACTTCATTCCTGAAATCCCAAGGACGTTACAGGGAGATCACTCTCTCTGGATCACTCTTCCCAGTTAAGGGCACAGACACGGTTCGGCCAGTATGTGTTCACAAAGCTAATCATGGAACAACCAACAGCTAAGATCTACTTCTCGGGCCAATGCATAACTAACGCCATGCTCTAAAAAGCTGAGTGGTGGGACCATGGCAGAAATGCCAAAAAACGAGGCTCTGGGTGGACTCGCCATCTGTCGTCTGTCTGTCTGACAGTTGTTGGCATTGTCTGAATGACCCGAGTCCATGGATTTGTCCTGTGGCCCACGGGTAGGAGTGGAGGGACTTGCACGGTCTGTCCTTTCTGAGAGCCCACACTCTATTAGACAGAACTACCTAAAGGCTACACCTGGCAAAAAATCGAAGAATAAAAACAGAGTAGCCTGGTGGAAACTACAAATCACCCTTATATCAAAAAGTCCACAGTTGCTGAGGGAATAACAGGAAAAATAAAGAGATCAGGTGTATTTGTAATCACAGAACGTCTGCACTGGAAGGGGCTAGGCGACTCTCGTTTTACAAATACAAATGAAATATGGAGTGAAGTGACTTTTCCCAAGCCCATTCCAATAACTTCTTTCACCAGGACAGCTTCCAGGTAAAGGGGAGATAAATCTGGAAGAAGAGAAGGTGAGTTTTGCAGAGATTGAGGAGGAAAAAACGAAAAAGAAGAAGGTGGAGAAAAAGAAGGAGGCTTTGACAAAGGGTCACGGGAGACAAAAAGCCAAACTGTCTGGGACAAGCAGAGAGGAGTGAGGGGAAGTAAGGGGACCAGGCTTTATGGATGGAAGGCGGTCAGAGGAAGGGCCGGGATTTGGTACCATCGCCAATGAGTGCCCGAGCTGCGTAATGGATCCCTGCGCTGTCAGAATGCAGCCTCACTCGATCACAGGTTGTTGGAGGTGGAAGCACCCCGACGACAACCGATGAGCTCATCTGACAGAGCGACAGCCCAGGCTCAGAAGAAGGTGGTGCCAAAGCCTGGCCTTTGGAGACACATTGATTCAGGTTTCAAAACCAACTCTGCCATTGATCAGCCATGTGTCTTGCAGCCACATACTGAAGCTCTGGGAGCCTGCATTCCCTTTCCCGTAAGATGGAGAGGTAGTCACCTCACAGATCTGCTCTAAGGATTCGGTAACCGTGCACTGTTGGCACTTGGCCCAGGGCTGAACCCACGAGAGAGGCCTAGTGGATGCTTCCTCCCTCGGCCTCGGCACTAAGTGGACTTGCCCAAGGTCGCCCAGCCGCTGGGTAGCTCAGCTGGAGCGCGAACCCACGTTCAGACTTGGAACCCAAAGCTGTGGTCCGAAAGCAGCTACCCATTTGGGGCGACCCCCAGCCCGGCTTCCCCCCAGAAGGAGAGCAGGTAGCTCTGAAAGTGCCCGAGAGACTTGGGGAGTTCACAACCCAAAGTTCAGCTACTCGTCTTCCTGAAGTTTGTCCCTCGTGGACAAAAACAAACCCATCCCGAAGCAACTAAAAGTAATACAGACAGCAGATCAAAGACGCCTCCCCCGTGACCGTATGTGGCTGGAAACAGAGGTAACGGCTTCTTTTTGCTAAATGCACAAGTGATTTTTGCTCCAGGATTTCCTAGGGATCATAATAACAACAGTCCAGATTACAATAAAATTCCCATCTGAATACACTTAGTATTTCTCACAACTCGAGGGTTGAGAAGAAAGCTGTTGGGAGCCAGTCACTCTGGGCCAGCCAGAAGTGCAAAGCAGACACACTGGGGGCCACTGGGCAATGTTATTATCTGGGTCCCGGACGCTGGAGTACCGGACCAGTGTCTGTCCCACATTCCGGCGAGTCACACTTCATCCCGTCGGCCTCGTCGCACGCCGGACGGCCCCCCTGAGAATAGGGAGCAGTTCTAGGACTCTGGGCAGACAACCCCAGTCTCCCAAACACTGAGGGCAGCCTCGGGAGCCAGGTGCGAGGCCAGCCCCCAGAAAAGCTCACCTGGGAGCCGGTGTGGGCTCAGCCAGCCTCCACAGGGTCGTCCTTGTTCCTCAGCAAACACGAGGAAGTCCCAGTGGGTCCTGGCAAAGCAGGGATGGCGGCAGGGCAGTGGGGGAGATGCTGTTTCTCCGGGAGCAGTATTTCCAAGGGTCCGGCCCTGCCTGAGCAACACCCCCGAAGTTCTGCACTGAAGTAGCGCCTGCCTAGGGGACCCTGAGTGACCACGCAGCCCACCGAGCCCAGCCCCTGTCCCGTGCACGCACTGTGTACACCCTCCCCACAGCTCTGTCCTTGTCACGCCGCGCCCTCTCGGAGAACTTGCAGCCCGGCTCTCGCTCCTTCAGGTGCTGCCTCCCCTCTGAGGAGACACGTGCGCAGCAGGTCGGAGCCCCCGGAGGGGGCAGACCCGCGGTCGAGGATCACGGGATCGCTTGCTCACCTGGTGCACACCGACCTGCCGTCAGGGCGCAGCTTTCCTGAGGCCCCCCTTGCCCCAGCCAGGGGTGTGGGGAGGAAGGCGGGGAGAGGGTGAATCTCAGAGGGTAAAGCCCATTATGTCCCTTAGTTCATGACACATTATCATCCTTGATTTACTTAACTCTTCAATTTCCATTCTCCATTGCCACCGCCCCCCATAACCAATCATATCGATGTGTTTAATATTGACCTTTTCACTTCAAATTGGGCCGGTGAGATAGACGACCTGGATGTATAGACACACACACACACAGCTCTAGGTAAATGCAGATTGCAAAGATTAATGTATATTTAATCCATATACTTACAAACTTTGACTAAGACTGCGCTGTGCCAGATGGAACTTCTTCCTCCACAAGCCTCACCAATTTCTAGCATAGCACCCGCTGCAGCATTCGGAGTGAAGGGGGTCCCTCCCCCACTACCACCCGTATGCACAGCTCACACCCCAGTCATACCCAGATCTCAGAGGCAAAACCACCACGTCTCTAAAGAGCCTCCTCCGCGCCGACAGCTGCAAGCACCCTGTGGTCTGAATGCTCCGTGTCTCCGTGCCTGTCGTCTGATAACTCACGGAGCATCTTTCTGGGACTCCAATCTTCGTTTCACACAGGCTGACTCTCCCCTCTTCGCCCCCGGACCCTGGAACACAGAAGGAGCCCCTGGGCGAGGCAGGCGGTGGTGAGGAATACGGGCTTTGACGTCTGACGGGACTGACAGGGTCCTCCGCTCTGTCACTGACAAGCTGGGCAGCTTTCGGGCCAGTTCATTACACTCCCGAGCCTTAGCCTCCCCGCCCCGGGTCCTGATTATATTAAAGATTTGTGGGAGAGGATTGAAGAACGGCGTCTGAAGCCAAAGTGGAGATTCCCTGGTGGCATGAAACACTGGAGACAAACAGATCACCCTATCAGATAATGTTGGAAGACTAACCCATGGTCAAAGACAGAAAAAGTTTGCATCTTAAGCAAGATCACGCTGCCTGGTATTTGGAAGACTGGATCAAAATGGGAAACTAAAGGCTGTTTT